>JACEIK010002385.1:140807-215118 GCA_018107945.1 Datura stramonium
TTCACAACTACTTCTACAAGTGGTGATGTGATAATTCTAAGTTGGTGTCTAACTCATCCTGTTTTAGTAACTAAGCAAGGCAAATTAGGTATAATTTCTTATCCTAACTGCGAATTATATCGTAAGATACAAACTTGCTCCCTACATTCTTTGTTCTTTCCTTGGTTTACTTTCTCAAGCTTTAATCTAGGTTTAACTTGTGTGTTTTCATGGTTATCAATCATAAAAACAACCATAATTTAAGAACTTAACACAAAACAACAATTAATACCTTAAAACAAAAACAAATTCACGTATTCACAATCATACCTTGTGGATTCAACCCTAGAGGGAGGGTTCTAGCCACTCATGTTCATATAATTACAAGAAAACATAATTAAAGTAACATACTTAGAAGAATTGGTAGAAGAGAAGATGAAATTGATGAACCCTAGGTGAGTTCTCCCACTTCTTCCTCACTCCTTTGAAGTTTTTAAAAAATAAATCGTGAAAAAATAATTTTAGGAGCTAAGGGACCTATTTATATTAAATGAGAATTGTACAAAATTATTCCCGGCATGAAATAGCTCTGTTTCACGGAGGTTATCGCGCCAATATGCCTCCGTTACACGGAGGCATCGCGTAGGCATTCTGGAAATCGTGTAAAATACATGCCACGCAGCTCCCTGCCACGTTGGCAGTGTGGCACGCTGCTTGTGCAGCGCGTTAGGGCCGTGGCACGCCATGGTCGGCGCAGCCTGCCTGCCATGGCACGTTGCCAACGCGCAGGTGGACTGTTTCACGCATCCTCCTTGCCGACGTTCGCGTTTTACTTTCGATTCCATGCCGCCACTTCACCAACTCATGGATTAGTTCCTCAAATTCAGTTTAAACCTACAAAACAAGAACTAATCATGTTGGTTAGTGTATATATTCACATTTACATAAAATTACATGAGAATGTATATAATTAAAAGTAGATAAACAAAGACAAAACTAAGTTGTAAAGTATCCCTTGGGCATGCCATTTTGCCCAAGATCACTTACCCCCCACTTAAGCACTTGTTCGTCCTCGGACAACCTTTTACATCTCATGTAAATGAAGACTCACATAACTAATTTAGCAAGACAATTCAAACTACGACTATAATGATTGTTTGAGATAGGAAGTTAAAAATATAGCATGCACGATTTTAATCATTGAAATGAAATACAAGTATGTTAAGAATTCCTAGCCTCCAAGAATCAACTCTCAATGCTAGCAAACTCATGCAAATCAATAGATCGGAAATCGACATGAATGTTATCTCTCCTTAAACATGTTTTTCCCTCACTACAGAGAGTTACCCATTTTACTCACAAATTTTCAACTCACAACATGTATTGGTATGAATAGAATTACTGGCTCTCTCGAATTCACATGCATCATGTAGTGACCCATAAGCTGCCCTTAGTGTTTAATCCACTAATTTAAGGATGTATGAACGTAAGATCAAGTAGGACTTAATGGGTTGTAATGTAAGCTAAGGGACGGGTAGGTACTATTCAGTCCCGGTAATAGTGGCTATCTTCCCCAAAGCGCTTTAAAAAACTTCAACCTTCCTTAAGGACATCTATTTTCTTACTTCCTCCTCGTCTTTTCCTCTTGAATTTTTCTTCTTGTTCCCATTTCTTTAAGCACACTCGGCTTATTAGTAAGGAGTACTTAAACAACTTTTTAATTATTTATTTTCCTACTCACTACCAATACTCAGGCATCTTCAAACAAGTGCATCCTTGACCTTTCTCAACTTTGCTTCTGCTTTTCCTTCTTTTTCATGCTCCTCACTCCTTCACTCTTCAGTTTTTCTCTTACGCTTGGGAGTTTTTGTATCAAATTAAAGGCTAATTAAATGAAAGGATTAAGCTTATGTTAATAGTATCAAAAGAATAGGCTCAAACTCGATGGGGCTCACTAGGATTCACATTCAAGGTAGGTAAAGTGAGGGATTAAAATTAGGTTCATTCAAAGAAATGCCTAAATCATCTCCTACAATTCACATCCTTCATTTCGTTTATATACACCGGGAAAGTTCTAGACACTCCACAATAGCCGGAGTATTCGAAAAACTTCCACTCCGCGGCGCATGCTCGATTCATGACACATTCGGCGGACTCTTACTCGGCTAATAACAAGAATTCAAATTAAGCTTCAATCACATCGGTCAAATTCAAGAGCCTAAGTGTCTCAAAAAAGTTATACACTTCTTACATGCTTCAACACTAACCACACTTGTATCTTACGATCATGTATATACATAACAAAAACAACAAGCCATCAATTAGCTACGAAAACCTATTGACTAATTTTTCTCAAGGCAGTCGTTATCCATCCATAGTCGGAAGCAGTCCTAACTATGACTAAAAAACATTGCTCCTCACAGACAAAAAGAATATTTTTATTCTTCGGTTCAAGAAACTAATTGGAAAATGCAGAAAAGAAAAACCAACGGATGATGAATTCATGCTTAATTAAAGTACATTTCCAACTCTTTCTCCAAGCACTAATTCACCAAAAATCATTAAGCACAAAATTTTAAATTTTCCTCACACACTTAGTCTCCTGCTGTCCCCCACCAGCATAAAATTGGGGTATTCAAGGGTGAAATGCTCATGAGGCCTCTAGGCCCTACTAACTAACGACATGTTTTCTTCAAATTTGCACAGTGGTGTTCGGCCCCACACTTTTTCTCTTCAATGCTTGTTACTTCCTCCTCCAAGGATACTCAGAATTCCCCTCTTTCCGTGCTTAAATTTCCACCAAAAACAACATAAGTTGCAAATAAACAAAAACAACACAAACAGCAATCCTGGCCTTTGCCATGGTACCTTGGGTTGCCTCCCAAGCAGCGCCTTATTTTACGTCGCTGACACGACGTGGACTATCCTTTTCGGTACATCCTCATACACGGGTTCCATTTCAAGAACATCTGTCTTTTCTTTTGATTTTAGAAATCAACCTCCACTCGTTCCTCTCTTCCTCATTCTTTTCATACGAAGCCCTTCATGGGCTGAGGTGAACGCCATCTTCCTTTGGCGTGGACTTGTGGAATCCTGCCACCCCAACATCTCTAACAACACACTAACCTTCTGATGGTTTTGTAGTGTGTGGGTGGTTCCTGTGCCCAGTATGCTTCGGAAGAGTTATTCATCATCCTCGACCCTCATTTTAGGGTCCACTGCTCTCCAGAGTCAATTACCGCTCCTTGGGTGTCCAGAATGATCCCAAGATTAAAGTTACACAGTCTCAACATGAAAATCTAAGATAATAAAATCGGCGGGTATAATAAACTTACCCACTTTGATGAGAGGGTCCTCACCTTAGTTATCACAGGTGCCGCGACTCATCAGCCATTTGTAGCATCAACCTTGTTGGCCTCAGTTTTCCCAACCCGAAGGTGTTAAATAAAGATAGGGGAATTCTATTAACTTTTGCCCCCAAATCCATGAAGACATTGCGCCCAACAGCTTTTCAATTTGTATGGGGAGGTAAAGCTCACCCAGGTCTTTAAGTTTCTTTGGATTTTTTTCTCAATACCACGGCGCACTCCTCCGTTAGTGCTCTTGTTTGGACATCCACCAATCGACTTTGTTCGCAATCACATCTTTCAAGTATTTAGCATACTGGGCATTCCTCCACCAAAACATCAATAAGAGGCAAATTTATGTGAAGTTCTTTGAAAAACTCAAAGAACTTTTTGGGCAATCCTCTCCTTACTCTTTGAATCTGCAGGAAATGGTGGTGGTGGTCTTTGTCTTTGGATAAAAGAAGATTGTGCATTTTGTTGCACGACACTATGATTCTCTCCCTTGTTAATGGATGATCCTTGTCTAACAGGCTTTATTTATACCTCTTTTCTCTTCTCTTTGTGCTGCCTCAACTAATTGTTTGCGGCTCCTCACTCTTGATGGCGTTGACTTGTCGGGGGTTAGGATCTGTATCACCTTGTAATCCTCTCACGTGATCTCATGTTTTAACGGCTTCTATCGGCCATACGCTTTTCTAGATTGCGGGTGACCAGAATTGCGATTCTTCAAGTACGTGCCATCCTGCTTTGATTTTTACGCTAGTGAGTTCGGGTCTCCATGATTTTCTACAACGTTTCCTCAATGTTCTGCTTTGCTCAGTAGCCATCATTCTACCTATTACATTGTCTTTAACACGCTGCGAGGTTCTTTGGTAACTCTGCCTTTGATTTCCACCCCCAAGAAAGATTTGGGTGGCTCGCAATTTTTGTTGTAATTGTTCTCAAAATTCGAGTGTTCCTCTGCATTGACAAAATTTGCGATTGGATTGGCTCCATATGATTACGCATTATGCGTTGTTACCATAGATTTCACACCAACTGGAGCTTGCTAGAGCGCATTAACCTGGTCCTGTTGTTGGTTCATAATCTGATGCTAGAATGATGCTAGCTATGCGGCGAAGACGCCGTACCATCTACTCATCAGCCTGTTCTCTTTCTGCCCCTCATTGACTCAGCATGCCACTACGGATTTCCTGTGCAATTCTATTCAACAACGTGTACAACTCATCATAAGTCTTCTCTAAGGGTTTCCCACTAGATGCGAGAGTCTAGCAAAATTTTTGTGTGTGGGTCTATACTTTCAACAAAGGTATGGGCAGTGGTAGAACGATCTCTCAATAATGAATTGAATCTCTCCCAAGCCCGACTATAAATTCTCATCGAGGCCTCACGCTTGAAACTGAGGTATTTCACTTCTCAATTTTGCGGTCTTGCACGAGTAAAGAATCGATCAGAACTTCTTGGCCAAACCAACCAACAAAGTTATGGAGTTTGGTGGCTGACTCAGCCACCTTTTTCTTCTCCCAATAAATGAAAATGGGAAGAGGTAATTGGGACATAGTTTGTGGATTTTAGGTGGGGGAAGAAAGTGTCACTAATCTCAAGAAAGTTTTGTAAGAGTGTTGTTGTGGTCCTCATGTGTCCATCGGTGAATTGAACGCTAGAATATAACGGTACCATATTCTGTTCCAATTCAAAGTTCCCTCCGAGGTTCCGGTTACGGATACTAGAGTTCACATTCGTCGTTTGTGGGATTGCCACTTGACGGCGCGATGCATTGCCATTGCTTTCGGTGACAAATTTGCTTGTCTGGGGTGGTTGTTGTTAATGCCTTTTCTTGAAGTCTTTACTTCGGCTTTTTCAAGAGCTACTCTCCTTGTTAAATGAATTTGGCGTTCTGGTTCAAGTAACGGTTCCACAAGCTCTCTATTCTAGCCGGCTCGGCAAGACAACACATCACCTACAATAAGCAGAGACTAAGACCAACTTTCTCAAATAGGAAATTTAAAAATCACAAAAAGCAGGACAAATTTACTAAACATAATCGAGTCCTCGGCAACGGCACCAAAAACTTGATGCCCATAATTGTTACGGGTTGTACAAGTAATATAGTCTCCCTTTTTAAGAGCGGATGTCGGAGCCACGGGGGTGGACCAATTCGGCTAATTATAAAGTTCAAGTGTTGATTTAACCTTTGCAAGTGTTGATTAATGACTTTTTTTCGATAAAGTTTAATTAAGTCTAGGAGTACTCTGTAAAAGAAATACTACGAAAACATTCAAAGGAGCAACTAGAGCTAAAAGTGGGATAATCATACGATACTATGCTTTGTAATGGTTCAAGTATGGAATTATCAATTGTCGTCTCACATATTTAGAATTGTATGTTCATGGTCTTTCGAGCCTCCCCAAGCACGACAAACTAGCCTCCTTTGACTATATCGTTGAGCGGGGATGTGACATTACAGTTCGTGGTCAATTCAATTACATGGATATGCTTCTGAGGTTTATGCTCTTGATTAGGGACTTTCGTACCTCTAATCATTTATCAGAACCCCAACTACAACTACTTCTCACAGTGGTGATGTGATAATTCTAAGTTGGTGTCTAACTCATCTGTTTAGTAACTAAGCAAGGAAAATTAGGTATAATTTCTTATCCCTAGCATAATTATATCGTAGGCCAAACACTCCCTGTTCTTTGTTCTTGCCTAGAGTTTACTTTCTCAAGCACAATCTGGGGTGTAACTATTGCTGTTTTTCATGGTGATCAATCATTAAAAAAACCATAATTAAAACGTAAGACAAAACAACAGTGTACCTTAAAGCAAAAACAAATTCACGTATTCACTGTCATACCTTGTGGCTTCAACCCTAGAGGAAGGGTTCTAGCCACTCATGTTTAAATAATTACAAAGAAAACATAATTAAAGTAACATCTTACAAGAATTGGTAGAAGAAGATGAACCCTAGGTGAGTTCTCCCACTTCTCCCCTCACTCCTTAGCTGATTTAGTAAATCGTGACGAGGAAATGATTTTAAGAGCTAAGGGACCTTTTTATATTAAATGAGGTAATACAAAATTATTCCGGCATGAAATAGCTCGGAGTGTCCACGGAGGTTGCTCGCACCAATATGCCTGCGTGACACGGAGGCATCGTATGGGCGTGCAACCAGTAAAATACATGCCACGCAGCTCCCTGCCCCCGTTGGCGACATGAGCACTGCTTGTGCAGCGCGTTGAGACCGTGGCAAAATAACATGCCAAAGGATACTTTACAATGTAGTTTAGTCTTGTTTAGCTATTATTTATATACATTTCATGTGTTTTATGTAAATGCGAATATATATACTAACCAACATGATTAGTTCTTCTTTTGTAGGTGTAAAATGAATTTATGGAACTAATCCATGAGTTGGTGAAGTGGAGGCATGGAATCGGAAGTAAAGCGCGAACGTCGGCAAGGAGGATGCGCGGCAAGCCCACTGCTTGCGTTAGCAACGTGCTACGGCACTCTGAGAGGCTGCGCGACCCTTGGCGTGCCACGACCTAACACGGCCACTGCAGCCAGTGTGGCACGGCTAACGGCTTGCGGCGGGGAAGCTACGGCATGTATTTTATGCGAATATCCCGAGAATGCCTACGCGATGCCTCCATGTAAAAGGAGGCAAATTGGCGCGATAGCCTCAGGTGCCTGGAGCTATTTCATGCCGGACATAATTTTGGACAAATTCTCATTTACTATAAAATAGGTCCCTTAGCTCCTAAAATCACTTTTGTCATGATTTTATTTTAAAAAACGTCCAAGGGTTAGGGAAGTGGGAGAACTCACCTAGGGTTCATCAATTTCATATTTAACGGTGCAAAAATCTTGATGGGCCTTCAAGTGTGCAGATTCGTACAAGTAATATAGTGGCCCTTTTTAGAGCCGAATGTCGAACAACGAAATTTGGACCAATTCAGCCTTACAACTATCGAGTTCAATTGTGATGTTAAATCCGCAAGTGTTGATTATAGACTTTTCGAGAAATTTAATTAGAAGTCTAGATGTAGTCAGCAATTACTCGAATTCATTCAGTGTGACTAGAGTTAAAAGCTGGGATAATCATGCGATACTACGATTTGCAATGGTTTAAGTATGAAACTATCAATCGTTGTCTCAAATAATTGCAATTGCATGTTTGTTGTCTTTCGAGCCTCTAAAGAGGACAAACTAGCCTCACAACTACATCATTAGGCGGGGATGTGACATTCTAGTTTAGTAGGGAAATTCGAATTCGTGGATGTGGTTTGTAAAGGGTTTATTCTCTTGATTAGGGACTTTCGTCACCTCTAATCTATTTAACCATTAGCTTCACAACTACTTCTCACGAGTGGTGATATGATAATTCTAAGTTGGTGTCTAGCTCATCTCTGTTTCAATAACCAAGCAAGGAAAATTGAAGGTGTATTTGCCATTCATAGCGAATTATAGTAAGATACAAACTTGCTCCCTACATTCTTGTTCTTGCCTATGTTTACTTTCTCAAGCTTTAATCTAGGTGTAACTTGTGTGTTTCCATGGTGATCAATCATAAAAACAACCATAATTAAGAATGTAAGACAAAACAACAGTTAATACCTTAAAACCAAAACAAATTCACATATTACAATCATACCTTGTAGCTTCAACACTAGAGGGAGGGTTCTAGCCACTCATGTTCGTATAATTACAAGAAAACATTAATAAAGTAACATACTTACAAGAATTGAGTAGAAGAGAAGATGTAAATGATGAACCTAGGCAGTTCTCTCACTTCTCCCTCACTCCTTGGCAGTTTTTCGAAATAAATCGTGACAAAATGATTTTAGGAGCTAAGGGACCTATTTATAGTAAATAGAATTGTACAATATTATTCCACGACATGAAATAGCTCAGGTGTCACGGAGGTTAAATCACATAGGCATTCGCAAATCGCGTAAAACCACATGCCGGAGCCCCCTTACTGACCCAGCAGTGTAACCACCATTGCCCATGCTGACGCGTTAGAGGCTGTGGCACGCCATGGTCGCGCGGCACACTGGTGGAATGTTGCCAACGCGAGGTGGGTTGTTTAGCGCATTCTCCTTCTTAGATGTTCGTGTTTTACTTCCTATTCATACCTCCCACTTCACCAATTCATGGATTAGTTCCTAAGAATTTATTTTAAACCTACAAAAACAAGAACTAATCATTTTGGTTGAGTGTATATATTCACAATAAAATTACATTACAATGTATATAATTAAAAAGCGAATTAAAAAGAAAAACTAAGTTGTAAGTATCCCTTAGGCATGCCATTTTTTTCCCGAGATCAGCGACCACAACTGGCTAACATAACGACTCGTGGTGTTGACCACGGCTCGTGGCATCACCGTGGTCAGCCCCAAACCAATAATTCGGCCAAGTTTTCCCTCCTCCCCACAGTCGCCTAACGACTCATGGTGCACCTCAAGGGTCCTTTGGGCCAGTGTCTGTGGCCGTGAAAAGAAAATCTCTTTCTCATTTCAACCCCTTGGGTTTGATCTTAGAGCTTATAGGGTATTACAATATTTTCCTAGGGAACATTCGTCCTCGAATGTGGATAATTTTTATCTTGAAAGGCGAGAAATGCAAGCTGTCACACCCAATGCGAACTTTTAAAAATTTGAAAACTATTGGAGTGGCCCGACTCAGTTAGATTTATGATTAGTACAGAATTCATGAATTATACATACGTACATTGACATGAAAAGAAAGCCCAGGGCACATGGACCGAACATGAAACTAAATAACGTATAGGAAACTAGTACCTCAAGATGAATCTTAGGTTGGAAGGAAATAGATTCGAGAATTTAACCATCATACTTCTTCGGCTTCCCACGTAGCTCCCTCAACGTATTGATTCCTCCACAAAATATGGCTGGGGATACTTCCTTGTTTTCTTAACTTTCGAACACGATGATAAAGTATTTCCACCATAACCTCCTCATAAGTAAGGCTATCCTTCACACCTACACTCCGTGAACGGTAGAAATTTGGATCACCCAAACTCTTCTTTAAGAGTGACACATGGTAAACTAGATGGCGGAAATGAATTACGGGGCAACTCCAACCCATAGGCCACATTGCCAATACGTCTACTTAATCTAGTACGGGCCGGCCTCGGGTACTAAGTTTCCCCTTCTTTTCGAATTCTCATCACTCCCTTCATGGGAGATACCCTTATAAATACGCGATCATCAACTTCAAACTCAAGTTCTCTCCTGCTTCACATCTTGCATAAGGCTTTGGTGACCCTACGAGCTATTTTCAACCTTTCCCTTATAAGATGAAATTTCTCCAAAGCCTCATGAACTAAATATGGTACTATCGGCTTAGCTTCACGACTTGAACCATCAATAGTGATCTACATCTCATACAAAGAGCCTCAAAGCAGGAGCCATCTAAATGTTGGAATATTGAAATTATCATTATATGCAAACTCAAGGAGGTAAATGATCATCCCCTTCTACTAGAAATCAATCACACATACTCGGCTTATATCCTCAAGAGTCTGAATTGTCAGCTCAATCTGTCATCTATTTAAATTGAGTACATGCTAAGCATGACTGAGTACCAAGTCACTTAAAATGATCTTGAAAATTTGGAGTGGCAGTACCTCTGTCAAATGATTGACAAGTTCTCCATGCAATAGCCCAACTATCGGAACTCTACAATTTAGCATAACCACCCATTTGAATCGTGGTTTTGTGGAAACGGAAAATGAGCTAGTTTAGTCAGCCTATCTACGATCACCCATAAAGAGTCATACTATCGGCAAGTACGAGGAAAACCTATAATAAAGTCCATATTGATTCCCTTCCACTTCCAAGTAGGGATACAAATATCTTGGAGCATACCTCCGGGTATTTGATGCTCGACCTTCACTGTTTACGAATTTCGGACACTTAGCCACAAACTACGTTATGTCCTTCTTCATGTAATTCCACCAATAAACTTCCGAAGTAGGATTCTTGTGTTTATCTTGGTGGCACTTGTATGTATAGAATATTTGGAACCATGAGCCTCGTGCAACATCCAATTTCTCAAATCATCCAGCTTTTTTAGACACCTGATGACCACAGTCATCATAGTACCCTAGTCTCCTCCTTGGGAAAAGACCTCCACATTTGATTACGAACAACTTTCTTCAAGTTTACCAAAATAGGATACTCTTCTTTTCTAGTTTGACCTCGGTCACCAAGGAAGATTCGACCATTAGAACAGTGATACCACCATCCGTCGAGTCAATAAGATGAATTCCTAGTCGTGCAAAGCTGTGCAAATCCTTCACTAACTCTTTCCTCTCTGTCCTAGATGGTTCACGCTGCTCCATAGAAAGCCTACTAAGAGTGTACGTCACGACATTAGATATCTTGAATGATAAAGACACTCATCTCATAATCTTTCAAAAGCTCCATTACCACCTTTGACGTAGATTTATATCCTTTTGGGTAAACACGTGCGTAGGGTTTTGTGGTCCATAAACACATCTACAAGGGACCGTACATATAGTGTCTCCAAATCTTCAGGAAAATACTACGCCCAGCCAACTCGAGGTCATGAGTCGGGTAGTTGTTTTTCTGGACTTTCAGGCGGCCTAGAAACATAGGTTATAAGCTTACTCTGCTGCATTAATACGAAAGGACGATCCTGAGGCATTGCATACACCACAAACCCATGGTACCTCGAGGTAGGATTGACACTAGTGCTGAGGTGGTCAGTCTTAATCTCTTGGAAGCTCTTCTCACGGGCCTACGACCATTGAAGCTTCACGCTTTTTTTGGGCAACTTAGTCAATAGTCTTTGCAATGGATGAATATCCTTCCACAAACCTCTTATGGTAGCAGGCTAAGCCCAAGAAATTCCTGATATCTAAGGACTAAGCTGGTCTAGGCATTTCTTCACACCTTACATCTTTTGAGAGTCCACTGTACACCCTCACTAGACACCACATGACCCAAATATGCCCTTGAGTTTAACTAAAACTCATATTTACTGAGCAACATACAATTTGGTGATCCTTAGAGTTTGTAACACCACGCAAATGAGCGGCATGCTCCTCCTCGCTTCACAGTATAGAGAATGTCATACATGAACACAATCACGAACATATCCAAATATGGCTTGAACACCCTTTTCATCGTATAAAAGTTGGCGGGCATTGGATTGTCAAAATACATGACTTTACAAACTCATAGTGACCATATCGAGTCTTGAAGGATATCGTTGAATATTACTCTCTCCAGAAACCACAGTGATGATATACGGATCTAAGATCTACATCCTTTGAAAAGCACTTAGCACCACTGAAATAGGTAAAAAAATCATCAAATCACACAGGGAGAGGATACCTTTTTTGATTACTTAACCTTATTCAATTGCGATAATCAATGCACATCTAAAGGAACCATCCTTATTTCGGACAAAGAGCAGATTGCACCCCCACGAGGATTATGCAATTTGCTAGGTTTGATAAAACCCTTGTCTAAGAGGTACATCAAGCTGCTCCTTAAACTCTTTTAGCTTAGTTTGAGCAATTATGTAAGGAGGAATAGATATAGGCTGCGTACGGGGAGAAGGTCAATACCAAAATCAATCTCCCACTCGGGAGGAATTCTAGGTAAATCATGCGGAAAAACTTCTTTATATTCACATAATATGAGCGGCGGAATAGTCGGGGTTTCGAGATGTACAATCCTTAACCTAACTAGATGGTACATGTAACCCCTTAGAAATTATCTTTACGGCCTTAAGGTGGAAATGACGATGTACGGGAACAACTTAGTTATCCTTCCACTCTAGGGGCCCGGCTCTTGCAGGAAATCAAAACTCTCAGGTGTGGGTTCCTGATTGCGAGGCACTAACATGAATGTAGCCAATCCATGACAAAGATAACATCAAAATCATTAATGAGTAACTCTACTAAATCTTCTAAGGTGACCTTACGGAAATTGTGAAAAGGTAATTTCTATATACCGTTGAAATTTATGCTAAATCAAAGTGGAGTAGGGCGAAAGGTTCTAATAGGATTTCGGGATTGATTCCAAAACTACTAGCAACATAGGGTGTCATAAAATACGAGGTAGCCCTTGGATCTAACAATGCATATACATCCAGTGAAATACCTTAAGCATGCAGTTGCTACATCTGTAGAGACCTCCTGCTCTTTGATGAGATGCGAAACAAACACCACCTTTACTAGTGGATACACCTGCTTGGCCCGAACATGTGGTGGAGGCTGCGAGCTAGTGGTGGGCCTCGACCCTATCATGGCCACTGTCTAGGCGCTCGGCATTCTCTAAGCCTTATGTCAGGGCTTCCACACACAGAAACAAGCACTGTGAACCTTAGAGGCGGCCGTGTTCCTCTAACCACAACTATCACAAGCTGGAATCTCGGGCTACACGGAATGTGCTCCCTAACCTCGAGCTGATGCTTGTCCTCTCGAGTCAGCACCTAGATGCGGATGGAACACTTGTGGCGATGGCGCGGGCGATGATCTACGGTGGGGCCCTTCACGTTCCATTGATAGTTCTTGAGTAGGAAGATCAAAGCTATCATTATGGCCCAGACGGCACTCTCTCTCCCAGCTCACTTACACCTTTAACTCCTCTATTTTTGGGCATACGAGAACTATCAGAAAAGTCAATGTCACGATGAAGAATTGCTATTGGGAAATCTTTTACAAAGTAGTACGCTTTATCCGTACAAGCCAAACTCACTTGGGCTCTACGATACGCCACCTTGCGAGGTGCGTACTTGTAAAGTGAGTGAACTCTAAAGCGTACTCTTGGATTGTCATCTTACACTTGCTTTAGGTTCTAAACTCAGTGCTAATCTCCCTCATCTAACGAGGAAGAACCAATCTAGAAATGTGATATGGAACTCATCCTAACCAATAGGGCACTCCAGCTGTCCTTCTATCCTTCCATTTCCTAAACCATATATGCGCAGCCCACTTTCAACTGATACGGCGCTGATCTGCGCCTCCTCCCGATCCCGACCCCATGATACGGATGATCTTTAGAACTTCATCAATAAACTCATGTGGATCTCGTCCACCTTTGACCCAAAGGAACTCGGGAGGGTTCATCCTCGGAAAATCTCTAACTCTAACCGCTACGCATTCCCATTAAGGGACATGTACTCTTTAGCCTATTGGTTTACAGGCGGTCAAAGCTGAAACTAGCATCTCGTATGGCTGCCCTAAACTCTGCGTGGGCAACACAGTGAAGTACATATCTCCTCTGAGGTAGGTGGGTCTGTTTAGTGCCCATCCCCATGCCATTCTCATGGCTATATTTGTTTACATTTCTTCTTCCATTCTTTCGGCGAGGAAATGATTCTGCAAACGCATATAGCATGAGTTAGAGGATGAAATTTTATCACCGGCATAGATCATAAAGAAGGGAATATTTCTTGAGCATTCGGTAGTCTCTTTGTCATAAAGTGTGGCGCGCTTCCACCTATGAAAAAGACTCTACTTAATGTGGCTTTCGGACAGCCTAGGACATTTAAAAACCTACGCTCGATGCAGGAAAATTTGTCACGACCCAAACATGAGCTCGGCAGAGACATGGGACAAAGAACCACAGGCCTCAAGTGAGCCCATGGAATGAATATAACATTCTAAGCTTAGCATTTTAATCAAATCTAATATATAACATAGAGGAAATTAATATGATACAGAATATGCGGATACATAACACAAGTTGAAGTGAATACCACCATGTACGATAAGCCTCTAATGCGACGAGTAGATGGGAGAAGCGAGACCCAACTAACTCCCTAACGTCTGGCGAAAATACAAAATGTAATTGATAAGAAGAGCCTGAAGAATGAGGACTCACCAACTCAGTGGGGAATGCTAACATTGAAGATATGGCTAGAGGCGGGGTGAGCCTAAATGTTTGAGCTTGTATCATGAAATGATACAACAAAGTGTAGTCGGTATGTGGAATGTCTTTGAGGTAATACAGGTAAGTAAAAACACTAGAGAGTAAGTAAAATTAGAGATCGTGGATATCATAAACATTTCATCATAAGAGTACGATAACGGGGAGCTTGCATCTTTATTATCTTAAACATGATTGAAACATAACTAAATATCATAATTGAATTGAATGACCCAAGCTAAAGGCGATAATCATAAATGACGAACATTAGGTCAAACACCACTTGTGAGAAAACATATCTTAGCGTAAAAATGCATAAAAAGCTGAAATCATGAGGAACAATGAAAAACTCATCATATAACGAGATATCACCATGATAGAGCTTATGTGGTCGCGACTATTACACTCAAATGGGCAGAGCCGTCCAAAGCCTTGCTATGGTTAAGGATGCTATAATGATAGTCTTGTCAAGCTCAAGGACCATTCATGGAAGGGGAAGCTCACAAGGAGGTTCCAAAGTCTGGGTATATACTTACGTTATGCTGGTAGATTTGAAGAGTGTGGGGTTAGTGACCCTTAGCCAACAGTGCTGAACACTACTTTCAAAAATATGCATATGCTCTCCATCATTTTTCAATGAAGTTGGTATCATCTAGTGATGAAGCTAAATCATAACATACATGCATAGTAGAAATCATAACATGAGGTGCTCCTTAGGCTGAAACCATACCACAAAAGGCTGAGAAGAGTGGGAATCTAAACTCCAAAAAATCCATATGGTAAGCTGCTAACATGAAATCCAGATAAATCATGAAACATACTTGATCATTTGGGCTTGCCCAATACTTAAACATGGTTGAAATATACTTGATTTTTTCAAAAATGTGAACATGGACATGAGTAATTTGAAATCATAATTCCATAATATACATCTCATCATGCTTGGATACATATATAATAATCTCGCTTTTCATGAACACGTCCATGGATGGGCATCTAAATTTGTAAACACTTGAAAAAATGTAAGTAAAAACATTTTAAAATATTCCCATGAATTATAATTCAACATAACAAACATGTATAAGTATACCCATGTTTGATACTTAGAGAATTCACAACTTGGGTTAAAACCCCCATAGATTCATCATCTTAGAGATTTCATGAAATTGAGAGGGATTTGGGCATGGAAGTGGATGATTACTCCTATTCATAACCCTACATACACGGATAAATGGTTCACAACCCTCTTGAAAAGCCAAGGGAATTGGGAGGAACTTGTTAAGCATGATAACCCTTAGGATATTCTAGAGCTTGTATGCATGGAGAGGAATAGTATTAGGATGAATTAAACCCTCTTAAAACATACTTATGCGAGTTTAAAATGACTTAGTTTAGGCGGTAGGAGCCTGCGAATTATAGAAAAACCCTTAGTAAATTCGAGGGGAAAACACACTACTAGTCCCAACGAGTTAGATGACTCGTAGCCAGCGACCCTCGACTCGTGGTCAATCTCTCATTACCCGGCACTAGAAGCTCATCCTCCTTGGTCACCACGAGGGACACCATGGCTCGTGGTGTGCCCAACGCGGCTTCGTGGTGACTAGCGCGTTAGAACCTTTACCAAAACCTACAACCTACGAGTCAAACTCCTGACCATGGCTAACATAATGACTCGTAGTGCTGATCACGACTCGTGGTCTCACCGTAGTAAACCCCAAACCATGAAATCCAACCAAGTTTTCCCTCCTCCCCACGAGTCTCCTAACAAGTCATGGTGCATCTCACAGGTCACTAGATGACTCGTCCTATGAGCGGAGTATAGATAATCCTATTTTTCTCCACTTCAACTCTCGGGTTTGATCTTAAGATTTTTGGGGTATTACGGGTTGGGAGAAATGGGGGTTCTTTATTGTATGTCATGACAAAACTTCGGTAGTCTCAAAAGATTATATCCTTTTTCTCTTCACATTAGTGCCTCGGCGTCCCTTTTTCTCTCCATGTTAATCACCAGGGGTGGCGGAGCTGGGAGAATCGTCGAGGAATAGTGGCACCTCGCGTTGAGGCATGGGCGAGATAAGCCTTGGATATGGCATCGCGTTCCCCCCTTCCTTGCCTTTCCTCTTTATTTGGTTGACAGTCTCAGTTAATGGGCACCTATCTTCAAACAAGAAAGTGGTATGCTTTGGCTTCAATTCACTCTTTGTTCATTCTTTGATACCATGATTCGACCACACATAAACTCGAGCCATGGTTTTTTTCAAACATGAGGTCATGACTTAAATCTCCCCACCCATATAGGCCTATAGTGGCTGACCAGCAATAATTGGAGCTATCAAGCTGGCCCGATCTTCTTTGTTGGCCACTCTATTTGTGTACTCGGTTCCTATGTCAATTTCATTATTTAAAAATAATGCATTGATGGTGGGCACAGTGTTGTCACTTCCACACCCGATCCGAAGAATTCATCAACTTTCCTTATGCTTCATAGCCTAACTATTTGCGCTTTGGTATAATGCATAATACTCAGGCATCAAGTTGATGTACTACTCCATAAGAGAGTTTTAGCAAATATGTACGTGACGGTGGTTGAATTGGGGCAATGATGTTGGGAAGTCATTTTCTCATCCCAGCCAAAATCATTTTCTCAGATTGTGATTGATCTTCCCTCACAAATGGTATAGTGTGCCTTTATGTCGGGCACACATAATATGATTGCCTCTATGGTGTTGGTGGGAGTTTGATTTGACTTGGACTTCCCTTTGCTTTTGCTTTTTGAAGTGGAAGGAGCCTTGCCCATGTCGGACTACCTGGATGAAGTCATAGTGTGCAAAGTCATGTTAGTGCGCAACAAAACAACATTTCTTTGTATTCTTAATAATAGAAAAGAAAAAGCAACTACCCTAAGCTAAGGAAAAAAATTCTAAGGATTATTTGACAAATAGTTTGCAGGATCAAAATCAAGTACTAGTGGGGTAGGCGCGAGACCCTTGAAATACGGTGAGACACAGCAAAACAGGATTGAGCCACCGGTGCTTGGTAGAAGCACAGGTTAAAAAATTATCTATCTGACGCCATACCAACATTTCATCGGTCTTGGCCCAGATGAAGCTCATTTAAATATGGAGTGCAGGAGTGGCACGAAGCACACTAGCTTTGCATTTCAGCGGCGTTTTCCCGGTCGGCCAAATGATTCGCTAACGGGCGTAGCTTCGATGATTTTCACCCTTAAAGTCATCTAAATAGAATTCCTTCTCATTCATGTATCACTCTTACTTCACATTATGATTATATTCACTCACGCAACACAACATAAATAAAAATGACGATTTGCACTTAGAATAGCGTGCTTCTGTCTATCCATCAGGAAAATTGTGCCTTTTTATCACATGGGATTACTCAAACTTCACCCCAACTATTTTATTCAACACATAATTCACCTCATATTTTCAATAAAAATGAGCCCACATTAACAATATGCAATTAATATTCAACCCCCAACATACCCACACATAGAAATATTCAACGTAAGCACAAAATGGGTAATGGGAAATATGAGTGTTGGAGTTTTCTAATCCATAATGCTAAATTATTTTTAACTCACCTCAGCAATCAATAAAAATTAAAGTAATGTAAGAGCTCATGAGCACATACCAATTTGAGAATTGAAGAAATGAAGAAATTAAGCTCTATGCTTGAGCAACAATGGTGTTCCTAAGAGTCAGCTTGCTTTTGCCATGAGAGAGTTTGAGTGAGTAGTAGTGAGAAGAAGAGAGAATGAGAATGGGGTTTATTGATTGAAGAGAGGGAGTACAGGATTGGATAGTGAAAAGGTGGGTGTAAATGGAGAGGGAAGTTGGGAAGGTGAAAGGGTTGTGGTTAATTGAAAGGTGGAGAGAGAGTATTGGAAAGGTAAAAAGGATGTTTTGAACCGGTTTTCAAATAATTTTAAAAATGTTACGATTCGGGTTAGTCTTGGTCGCTTAAGATTAAAAAATACACCTGCACCTCAACTGCGCTAAACACACGACCGCTAAGGAGTGCGGCGTTTCGCTAGTTCAAGCGTCGGTGACTTCTTGTAAGCGGTTCGAAACTTCTTCATAGCTGAGTGATCGGTGTTTCACTTGAATCATCATTTGCGTTTTGCTAGGGAGTAGCTTCTCACCTTCTCATTTTCCATTCCTCAAGTGTATTGGTTCACACCAGGTACCGAGGCCAGGCGTTTCTCCAATGAGCGGAGCTTTCTCCCTTTTTTCTCCAACCCACGCTTCTCTTGTGCAACGAGCGGCTGACTATGCCCATTTTTGACATTTTCGGTCTAGCATTGTGGATGCCTTGTTTTCCCTTCTCCTTGTTTCTCATCCAATCATCCTACAAAAACAAAATCATTAAAGCATCAAGGCATTAAAACATAAAAACATAAAAACCTTGAGTTTGCTCCCGAAGCGACTTATTTAACATTGTGGCATGACATATACTTCCTCGAGTGTCGGTATTCCATAAGGTCATCCTCCAAATAAACCTCATCAACACAAACTTCATATTTTCTACCTCGTCATTGATCTATCACCTTGCACTTATATAGGGGCATAGTAGTTTGACAAACCTTGAAGGTGGCCTCCTCACCTCCCACTCAGAGCCCCATTTCCTTTGAGCTCCCGTCTAAGCTCTACCCGTTGCAAGCCGGTGGTGTCCCAAGATAATAGGTACTTCAACATCTATATGCAATCTGGCATGATAAAGTCGAGGGTGGAAGGATGAACTTTTCGATCCGAACCAAGACATTGTCCATTAGTCCCCTGAGATTTCTTTATGGATCTATCAACCATCAACGACTGCCGGTTGGTTTGGGACTCCCCAACCCAACTTATTAAAAATAATTAGAGCATTAGATTTATGATTGCCCCAAGATCATATAGGGCCATTCTAAACATGCACAACCCAATGGTGAGGGGGATAGTAAAAGTCTCTGGATCCTCTCTTTGGGAGCGAGATTGCTCGTGATCATGAATGCTGTAATAGTGGGTTAATTCCTACTCTAGCATCAACGACCTTCTTTTTCTTAACAAAGTATTTCATAATATAACCCAACATTTGGAGAAATGCATCCATCAGAGGTATATTAATGGAAAATTTCACTGAACATCTCAATTTTTAAAACTGATTGTCCTCCTTGTTCTTTGCTACCTTTGAGGATAGGAGAGGTGGAATCCTAGGCTCTTGTATACGTGTAAAGCCTCTCTACTCATTTCGTCTTCAACGGCATCATCCATAAGAGAGTAACATCAACTTCTATCTCATCAAATCCTTCTTCATCATTAACAACCTTTGGTAAAACTTTTGGCACCGCACCCATTACTTCATCACCACTTGCTTTTGAGTCAACAATATATTTGGGCTTCACACTACTTCTTCCAACATACAATGGCCATCATTCTTGATTTGGGTACGGTGTCACTATGAAAATATCCCACCGTTCGGGGATTCATTGGGAAGCCAAATGATTCATTTCTTCCAAGTTCTTAATCGATGTCGGGTGGGAGTTCACTATTTCGGCGAGGTTACATCTCCTTTCAATTCCTTGCCTCCTCTCAGTCGATTCAATCTCTTGAGTACTATAGCCAACGAGTTCTTCAATCTTGGAGCTTTCCACACCACTTACCCTAGGGTGCAATTGGGGATTTTCAGCATTTGGAGTGGGAACATATAGGTTTGAGCTTTTGTGATAGTGTTCCCCATCATGATTTGGATCATGATTTCCCCATCTGTCATTTCTATCAACCTAACCTTGGCTGTCAAGATTTCTCAACCTTGATTCCCTTCTCATATGCGCCAAGGGCCTTGATTTGTACCTTAGTACCCCAGATCTAGAACCCCCAATTTGATTTTCCATGAATTGACACTCTTACATACCTTGGCGGTGAAGCTTCATTCTCATATTGAATAGGACTTTGAGTCCATACTGCATTGACATTTTTTGAACCAATTCCCAAAAAATTGTTTGTCATCAACTCATCTTGGGTCATCATTTTTGCTATGGTCTCATCCCTTTATTCATCTCTTCTACGAATCTCCACAGTCGAAAACAATTGGACTAGCACCATTTGCGGGTATTTCAGTGTCCCTCGTATGCCAAGCTGATTTGTTTTGGTCATTCTATCAAGAGCTCACGGTTATACCAAAGGCTTGTCCATGAGAGATCAAGCTTGCCTAGTTATTGTCCACAGAGACTTGTTGATATAATCAAAGGAACAATAAGAACTTTGAGAGAACTACATTCGAAAGCAGTGGTTTGGACATAAGGCGACTTTCTTATTGAACCTTAGCTATGCTTCATGTAAAGGTTCCTCGAAATATTCAAAAGTTGGTAATATCATCAGCAGCTACAACATCCTCAATTAAGGGAAGAACCTATCCAAGAAATCTTTAGATAATTCTTTCCATGAGAAGTGGTATCCCGAGAGGAGTTCCTCAAGACACATAGTTGCTTCCCGATCGAAAATGGGAAAACCCTCAATACGTCGATACTTTAATTA
Organism: Datura stramonium; assembly: GCA_018107945.1. Taxonomy (NCBI): domain Eukaryota; kingdom Viridiplantae; phylum Streptophyta; class Magnoliopsida; order Solanales; family Solanaceae; genus Datura; species Datura stramonium. Next base: position 161,604 of record JACEIK010002385.1, read on the forward strand.
TATTTGTGATGTTGGTTGGCCTATCAAGGAAATAAGCATGGACTTAGGGTGTGTTCATATGGATATGAGGAACTTTAACCTTTTTTCGGGAAAATAGGCGTTGGAGTTGAATTATGCAAAAGATGGAGAAAATTAGAAAAGTGGCTAAGTATAGACCTTAGTAGGAAGCCGCGTATCGAGAGTCTTGAGTCAAGGAGCTTAAGCGTTGAGCAAAGGCAACTTACAGCTCATGGTACGAGTCGTACAATACTGTAATAGTTGTACCATAGCCGGGCGTAGTCTTGTAGAAAACATCGAAGATTTGCAGGCCAACTCTCTTGATATGGGTAGAAATGACGAATCATGAGATGCATATAAGAATCGTTTCAAGGAGTCATGGAAAAGTTCGGAAGAATTGAAGGCGGAAGGTCACAAGGTGGTATGAGAAGGAGTCACAAGTTATGAATTTGAGTCTGAGTCATACCAAGCCATTTGTGGAAAACTTGAAAAGATTACTAGAATTCTCGAGTATCAAACCCGATTGGTTGTACGACTCGCGGGTTTATGGAAAGAGTCATACTAGTTACTAAAACTTAGCTAGGTCATTAAATGCCATCAATGTAGTCAAGATATGACTTGTATAATCTTGTTACAAGTCGTAGGTGAAGCGGCGCGGTTGTGATTTTCCTGTTTACTTGAAAAAGGTAAATAGTTGTATAAATACTTTTTAGGTTATTTTCAGTCATAAAAAGTCTTAGCACGTGAAATACATTGATAAAAATTGTTGTTAACTTATTATTCAAGTCTTGGAGATTTTCTTGCTTTGATTTCTTCATTGTTCTTGAATTACTCTTCATAAATTCATATGCCATAATCAAGTGGGTTTTCTTCTGATCATCATTGTAAGTATTAAATTTTTTATTTTAATCTTTAAATTTAAATAACAATTATGATTTTTAAATGATTAAACTTATAAAAATATTACACAACTAGGGTTGTGAACGATGATGTTAACAAATTAGGGTTGCATAAAGTGATTCTAAATCAATGTTTAAACACTTTTTATTGTTTTCTCTTTATCTTTAATGTTTCTTAATGGAACACAACCTTGGACTTGCCTAAATTCTTTTCTTGTAAACCTAGAAATAGATATCTGAAAATTATAATGAAGCCTTGATCTTTATGGGTCATTGTATGACTTGGGAATGCGGTCATAAGATAGTTAATTTTGACAAAATTGATAACGGTTGAAGTGAAATTGCTCATGAGGCCTAACTAGGTGATTGAGTATAGTTATCCAATAGGAATGAAATGGTCATTTGGATGAACCCTAGTCATCAAGCTCTACAAGTAAGCATTGGGATAGGCACAAGTGTAAAATAAAGTAGTTATAAACCCATGGGGAACACTTGCCCTAGTTAATTTCATAATTTATAAAACAATAGTCAATTATCAATATTTTCATATAATTTCTTTTATAAAAAGCTTTGCCATTTTAAGATACTTGTGCCAAAAACACAAATATAGTATTATTCTGTCTTGACCATATTTGTGGGATCGACCCCAACACTTGTTGAATTGCTTTATGTTTCATCCATATCATACATTATCAAGGAGAGTGATTTGACCATTATCAACAAGTGGCGCCATTGTAGAATATGACTTAGGATCGAGTAATTGAGTGTGTTTAAATTTTAGTTGTTATTTCCTTATTTATGTTTTCTTTATGTTTTGGAACCCCTTGAGGTTGTCTCTTTGTGAATGGAAAATTTTCGATGGGTAGCTCCACTGATTCCTCTTGACCTTGAATTAGTGCGAACTCACGAATGGAAAATGAAGAACCACAGCGAGAGAGAAAGCCTATGAGTGCTGATGAAGCTCGGCAAGCTACACTTCTTAAAGCCAAGGTGATGGGGAGAAATTAGTGAATGTTGTCCTCCATAGAAGGGGAAATAGAGGGTAGAGGTATGCCCGTCAGTTCTATGATAGAAGATGACCCCAAAATTGATGAAGTCGGGTCAAGCCCAGGGTCTTCGTACCATCACCTTTGCCTGCTATGATTTTGATATCACTAGCACCATAGCCACTGGCTTCTTTGAATATGAAATGGGTGTTTAGTGGTCATGCAACTCATGATGCTAACCTACACTTGATGATTTTTGTCGGGTTTGCCACAAGGTGTACATCTTACGTGGTGTGAGCCGGGATGCGATAAGATTGAGACTCTTCCCATTCTCTCTGCAATAGAGGCCACATTATGGTTATTGGAGTTTTCCCAATGACTCCATTAGCAAGCGGAGGGAGCTTAAAGCAGGGCTTTCTTAGAAAGGTTCTTCCCATCCTCGAGGATGCTAAAATTACAGGATGAAATTTATAACTTCTTTAAATTGGTAGGTCTCTTGCATGAGACATGGTTTAGATTTAATAAAGTTGAGCAAGTGCTCAAACCATAAAATTTTGGATATTGAGTTTCTTGGAAATTCTTTAGAGAGGTCCTTAATAACACAAAAGTTGTAGTAGATACGGTGACGGGAGGAGCATTGATGGGTCACACGTGTGAACAAGGCTGCCCATTATTTTAGACAAAAGTGACTAAGGCAGATAAGCCATGGCACACCGAAGGGAAGCGGAGCGGCTACGGCTAAGTATGTTGTTGGTATGTCTATAGATAAACGTAGAAAGGAGGAGGAGACATGATCGGGGAGGCGCTTATATGCGAACATCATTAGACCTAATCACGAATCATATCATAGGCTGGCGGGTGCTAAAAGGTAAACACGGTGGGAGCTCGGGGAAAGGAACTGGGGGCGGGGAGCATTCGGATTTTTAGGTGAAGGCAAACTTCTTGGACAACTAGGTGGGGGGTTTTCAAGGCGGCCAAAGAGAAGTGCAGATGGGACATTTGGTGCCAAGGTTATGAAAATCAAGGTCGGGACCTTTATTGGGACAACCACAACCACAATGGTATAGGGATAGGAGACAAAGTCGTGAGCGAGAGGAGAATGGAGAAGAATGATGGATATCTGCTTGACCCAGGACATGTTTATATGTTTTCCTAATGCACATGAGGGTGGGGCCCGGACCCTCAAAGGCGGAAACATGATGGTCGATGATGAGCCCGCAAGTGTACGGGTTGTACAGTAATATAGTGGCCCTTTTTAGAAGCTAGGAATGTCGAACCCACGGGGACAGGACTACGGTAAAACCTTTTCGAGTGTTAATTTACTATAACTCTAATAATGAAACGCCGGTGTAAAGAAAAGTTTTGATATTTGGAAACTAGTTTTATGCTAAAGTAAGATATTTATACAATAGTCGAGCTATGAATGTGAGCATGCGAGGCTAAAACGAACATGAAAGAAATTAGTATCGTTATCGTAGTTTATCTTTTCTCAGGTTGCTAGTCGGAACTTATGCCTATGGATAAAACTCTCGTGGCCCAGCAACTTAAGAATCATGAACCTTCCACCTACATTTACGCTGATAAGAAGAAATTCATGTTCTAGCCATACAAAGCGATTCCACACTTGACTAATACGACTTTGGGGTATATTTCTATCTCGAAGGTAAATCAATTCAAATTTTCCAAACCAAGAAAAAGATCATATCCTGTAATTCACAACTTTCCAGTTTCTTGCCCTCTCGGGTGAAATCGGACTTTTTGGATTTACATTAACGTGGCCGGATATTAACGTAGTAAGAACAAGAATTAAATAGAACAACCATAGAAGAAAAGATGAAAGCAACCCCGGATAATCAACAATTACATTTCAATACAACAATTCATAACCTCGGCCAGAAAAAGAATTAGCCACTCATTTGTGGATTGAACATCGTTAAATGAATGGAAATCATACAAACAATTGAAAGAAAGAAGAAAGGGATAGAAAGGCTCCACAATTTCGTCCTCTCAAGCACTTTGTAACCCACGTTCTTGCTCCACCAAGTCGAGAATAATTAAAAATGAACCTAAGTGTTCTATTTATACTAGGGAAAATTTTTCCTGGAATAACAAGCAACGTGTCACGGAGTGCATCGCGAACCTTTGCCTCCGTGACACGAGGTGCACTTTGTGAGCTTTACGGAAGTAGAGCGCCCAGGTAATTGCTCCCAACGCGTGGCACGGCATGCAGCCTTGGGCATGCCCCGGCGTGCTCTACGGTGCAAACTCGGACCCTGCTTCCCGGAATGTCAAAGATGCGGGAAATTAATTCCAACGTGCCACGGCTTGATCGCGGACCCTCTACGAGATTTTTGAAATTATATCTCCCAGGCAGAATGCATGTCAGCGATAGCGGCGATGTCACGGCTCATCGCGGAGCCCTTAATTCCTTTGCTTCTCCGCTTTTGCTTCTTGCTTGTTCGAGTCCATCTCCGATTCTCACAACATGTATCTTAACTCCATAAAAAGTATGTTTTTCCTGCAAAACAACGCTAATCATGTTAGTTAGTATAAAATCACACTTCCATACAATTTACATGAGAATGTACACACATTGTTGGATAAACGAGGCAAAAGCTATGCATTTGAGTATCAATTTGGCATATAAATATACTTACTGATCACCTACCCCACACTTAAAATCTTGTTCGTCTCGAACAATACTCATACACCTCATGAAATTGATATCCCATCATGGCTACTTTGGCTGATGTCCAGAGCTACGGTTATCTCAAGATTATTTTCATAACAAATCATCAAGAAAACATGCATAGTATCATCATTACAATGACACTTAATAAATCAAGACCTCTAGCTTAGGCTCGACTCGATATTGGCAAACTCGTGCAAATTAGGCGACCAAGATATCCACGTCACAATTTCATTCTTTCATCAAGCACGCGCCCTCACATCACAAGAAATTTCCCCCTCTTTTAGATCCATGAACTCTAAATCATTTCTTGCGGGGGCATGTACACACAATTTCACTCTCTCTCCCAAAAGAATTCACATGCATTGTGTCATGACCCATAGGCTTGCCTCTAGTGTAATGATACTCTACTAATATAAGGCGCGTAATATAAGATCACGTAGGACTTAACGGGTTGTAGTGTCGGTATGGAACTAGTATATCTTGGGCTAACCAATAATAGCGACTAGCATCTTTAAGCTTTTTTTCAATACATCCCACCACGTGCGGAATTATTATCTTCCTTCCTCCTCCTTTTCTTGAAGTCTATCTTTATTTTTGTCACCCATTTCTTTAACACACGGACTAAATAAAAAGATAAGTTATACAACTTTATTACCTTTAAATCGCACGTACACCCTTGACTCATTTTTCTTTCTTCTCATCACTTTTCTTTTTTTCTCCCTTTCTTTTCTTTTCATTTCACTCCTTTAGCATTAGGAAAATTAACTATTTTCTTGAGCGCTTAAGAGCTTGATTTGGTTTACGGACAATTAAAAGAAGGGTTAAACTTCCAGTTTATGCCCTTTTCGACAAAGAAAAAAATTAAAGGCTAAAGGATCAACGGGCTGACTAGGATATAACATTCAAGGTAAGTAAAAAAAATAAAAAAACTTTTTGGTTAAGCAAAACGCCTACATCCTTTCCTACACTACACTTCCTTCATTTTGTTTCGTACACACCCCAGTCAAGTTCTAGACATTATACAATAGCATGGAATAACCAAACCTCCTTACATACACTCGTGCACCATTGCTCCAGCTTAAGACGACTTCACCGACTCTTTAATTAGCTAATTACAGAATTCAACATTAAGCCTCAATCACAGAATCGAGTTCTATGGCATAAGTGTCTCACATATGTACAAAAATTTGCATGCTTTCTACGAATCATCTTTGCGGTATAAATATTATGTACAACACGCAACCAAGATGTCGTAGCCATAGAGTAGCAACATGCATGTGTCTGACCACACACCAAAATTTAAAATAGCTACTCTATCGACTACATTTCCCTTAAGACGGTCGTCATCCATTAATCATAGAGGGAACAATCACTATTTATGACTTCGATTAAATGGGACTCTTCTCGGCAAAGAATTCAGAAAACAAACTCAGAAAACCCAAGTAAAAATAGTTATGAAATTTTTTTAAAAATATCGATAATTTCGACAAAACTATTTACCTGTGGCTACTTTGGCGTTCACAGCACACACGAGCACAAAAAGATTTACAAAGCGAACATACACATAAAAGCAGTCACATTACTTCACACACTGACATGAGAACAACAGAAAATGCGATTATGTACAAGCAAGACAAAATTCGGCACCACCTACTTCTCCCCACTTTACACTTAAAAATGAACACTTTGTCCCGGTGTTCATACAATCATAAACAGAAAGGTGGGTGGTGAAACTCCACACGATCGATCAGTAAAAGTACTCCACTTCTTCGTCAGTCTTTGTATACACCTCATCCCCCATGCGGAGATCTCCACCATCGTCCTCATCCAGGCTCAACATCGGGTCCTCGCGACGTGTCTCCTCGTCGTGGGGACATCATCATCCTCGCTCCTAATTTGGGCCACAGACATAGTGCCTGGTGTTTTCGCCAAGGGTATTAATCTAAGTCAGAAGTGCCCACGGCCTAGATCCTCATCTTAGGTCTCCAGCTATGCGTATTGGAGCATACGCATCCAGAACATGCGGGACATATGCGGCACCCAGAGCATGTCGCTCGGCTAATGTGAAGCGGCTAGTGAGTGGTGTCGGGTGCCTTAGTCTTTGTAACATCTAGCAAGCCGCACTCCATGCATGGAATGTAGTCTAGGGCCTCTTCCTCCCGGCCTCTAGGCCCCTCGGGAGCGTAGTCGGCGGCCGCCCAGAACATGCACAGTGCCACTTGATGCAGGGCTCTTTCCATGGCGGATATGATCTCCGCCCTAACATTAATCTCCCGACCCTTTCATCGCGGGGGCATACACTAGGCATACACGATCTACGGGTCACATTCGTCATGTCTTTCCAGGAATCAACGAGAGCAACAATTTTAGCCGGATCACGGCCTGTTCATACGTGAATAGGGCGATTAATGCGATGATAGCCCCTACTCCTTGTGCACTGCTCCAATGTGCGATCAGAGTCGGGCTCCACACAATGTCGTCGATATACGCATAGGGTGGAGTGATATTCGCTGCTTAGAGTGCGTGGGCATCGGTGTTACGTGCCCTTAGTATAGCATTGAGGTGGTGAGGCTCCAGTGTGACAATCACGGCCCCTTATCTTGATGGTGTGACTCTGAGCGTCGGGTTCCGGTTGGCATAGAACTCGGCAGATGAGTGCGGTGCACACTCCTTGGGCGATCAAAAATGAAGCGCGCGACCGGCGCGTCAACACGGTGTACCATACGGGGGAACTCCTGTGTGGTCCGTGCAATGTGCTCCTCGAGTATTTGTTCTCCTTGTACTTTGTGTACCACTTCTTCCCTTCTCGATCACCCATCATCGGTTCCATATTGGCGGCGGCGCGTGGAAGGCCGTTAGTCTTCTTGGGGCTTCTTGCTCCCAGTCCCAGTGATTTTTCTTCGCATTGGATGCGCCACACCGCTGTCTGCCTGCTTGCCATTGTCCCTGTCACAGAAAACGAGGCAGTCCCAATGTCGATCAAGTTAAACTTAGCTTCGGCTAAGTTTGAGTTTGCTTCGGCCACCCCCACCTTAGTCTGCGGCTCTCATTTTAGTATTTCGGCAGATCATACTTATTTATTATTTACAAAAACAAAAAACAAAAATCGAAACCAAAAACAACAAAACAACCAATATGCCTCGTGCATTGACGGGTCGGCAAATTATAACCTCCTATGTACTACTCGAGACTTCGTCTGACTAATCCCCGACATACTATCGATCACATTTCATCTATGACACTTAGCTAAAAAAATGAAGATAAAATATTCTAACTTGCCTCAACCTAAGCAATTCCCCAAATTTGTATGTGCTTGATATTTCATGCAATTTCAACCAATTTGTTCCCCAGAATTTATCGGCTTCTTTAGCATAAGCGTGAAGCACAATACACTTTAACTAACTAACATACTGTGATCATTTTTTACATTTCAACCTCAATTCAATTTCTTCCTACTCACAACCCAACCCTAGCTATAATTTCACGACAAAATTCAATCACGCATGTAATTATCGCATTCATACAATCCACAACGATCCTCTGACAACAATCACCAATAACTTAAATGAATTTAAGCTCAATTTATACTTAGGGCAAGGTTTACTTCCCTATCATGCTCAAAATTGAAAATAAATCGATAAGAATTGAGATGAAGTTAGAAAACATACCTTACTTGAAGAACTTGAAGAAAAATTGAAGAAAGTTTGAACTTAGGTCCGTGCAACATTGGGGAAGGGGGAAATTTTGGGTGTTTGTCGCGGAGGGAGTGAAAAGTGGGGAAAAATGAGGGAATTTCGGAGTTAAAAGGAGGGTTTTTCGCGCGGGTTACCGGTGACCAGTGTGACGGCGCGATAACACCTCAACGTGTCCGCGGAGTGCATCGCGAGCCGCGCCTCCGTGACACGGAGCCATCGCGCGAGCGTGACGGAATTTTATAAAATTCGATTTTGCCCAACCTAATGTGTCCACGGAGGGTAACGCGGAGGCCCTCCTCCATGACACGAACCATGATTGTGACTCCTTTGTTTTTGCCACTTAAAAAAATTTCTTACCTCGTTTTTCTCCCTTTGCATTCCTTTGCATTTTTCCCTCCGATCAACTGTAATATATCTTACAACGAAAATCGGTTAGAATTCCACGGTTTGAAGAACACAATAATAAAATTCTTTTTCTCTTTTTCTTTTTTTCCCCATATAGAATTTTACAAACAATTCACGGGTTGCCTCAGTGCGGCGCACAGTTTACCGTCTCGGCTCGGCGTCGTTCAAGCTCATTCGCTAAGTGACGGACGTTTTCTCACGAACACGTCATCACCTGTCAAGCTTACCTTTGTCGGGGGCACCCGTTAACTCTCGAGACTCGAAATACGAGCAGCATCAGGTTGCTCAAGCACATTGATAGCAGAGTTCTTGATCTACTGACCGGGAGCTTGGTGGCCTTGTACACATCGAACACCTCCCGCCTTGTCATGTGCTTTAGCATAGTTAAGCCGCGCATTCACCTGTACGCTTTCAGAGCAAGAAGGCAGTCCCAAAATAAATGGGACTTCGGCGTCGCTCAAAATCCCGACACAACAAAATCTACAGGAAGATTAGGGCGGAAGCTTGCTAACCCCGTACTCCATAATGCCATACGGTCTTGCGAAGGCGATCAGCGGCGCAGATCAGCATTTGTAGGTCTAGGACTCTCACAGACCCGACTTCTTGAATCTAGAAGTCGGCATCAAGTTAATGCTCGCTCCCAAATCACACAATCCGCGAGCTCGAGATGCTTTGCAGGTGTTATACGGGTGTGAAGCTCCCGGGGATCTTTGAGCTTCGTAGGCCAATCCGGTTACTGTGTCAGGAAGTGCACTCCTCGTGAAACCCATATAGTGGCATATTGATGGCTTGCTTTTGTTATGCGATGTCCTTTATATACTTGGCGTACTTAGGCACTCCTGCAAAAACATCAACAAGAGGTAAGTTAATGTGTACTGTTTAAGCACCTCCATGAATTTCTTGAAACACGCCTCCTCCTTGTGCTTCTTTAATCGTTGAGAGGCGGGTTGGAGGTCTTTCTGATTTCGCATCCTTGTGCTTCCCCCTCTCATCATTTGCTCCCTCCTAAAGCCTGTTGCTCCATTGTTGAGGTGGTATTTCGGGTTCTACCTCCTTCAGCGCAAACCACTCCTCGTGGTCCTTTGCATTTTACAGCAGGGTTGGGGTACGTATTCGATTTTGGGAAGTCCTCCTCCCAGGCACAGTGTTGCGGGCTCCGACAAGCGCCCAAGTGATGCTCCGAGCGCCTTGGTAGCTAGGCGGTGTTCTTGACCTCGCGCGATTTGACATAGTCAGCCTGCACGTGAGCTTGGCTAGCTATCAATTGCTTGAACATCTCCTCCTTGGTGGGTGATGGTGGTGGAGGAGGGGCATTGTTGTTTATATTGTGGCCGATGTGGATTACGTGGCCCTCCTTGATTCCTCACGCATACCACATTCGAACTACTGCCCTGTGGTTATTGCTACCCAAGAAATTCGAGTGATTCCTCTAGTTCGAGTTGTAGTTTGTTCCCATGCATTGGTGGTTGTTCCTTTGTGCATTCACAGAAAAAGTTCTGAGTGGTTTGCTCCCACAACACTGGTGAGTGTTCATTGCTCCACTTCACACCGTCTGTACTGCTGTTCTTTTGGGGCTTGAGGCCGCTCAAGTTCATGTTGCCTAAGTGGGTGTTTAGTTGATTTGCAAAGCGGTATACGTGCGGCGGCAACATCAAGCGTCAACTTCCAAGACTCCAAGCATGCTCTCCCTTGAAGAGTCAGCATTCCCTCAGTTCCACTGAAATACGATTAAGCAAAAATATAAAGCTCCTCGTAAGTCTTTTCTATGCTTGTCCCCCAGTGCCCGTCCGAAACAAAAATTTTTGTGTGGGGTTCAAACCCTCATAAAAGTGTGCACCGTACATCATTGGATGATGGTAAAGGCAGATCTTACCTTGATGATTTGAATCTCTCAGAAAGCTTGTCTGGTCTCTCTTCTCTTTGTTTGAAACTTAGAGTTTGACTACAAGTCTTCTTTGTACCTAGGAAGGAAAGAGATCGGATCAGAACTTCTTTGCAAGATCATCCCATGTGGTTATAGAGTTTGGTGGCTCGGCTTTCAGCCACCTGCGCTTCTCCCAAAAGTGAAAATGGGAGCAGTGTAAGCAGCGTGTCTGTTGACACTCGCGTGAGGATGTAAGTGTCACTTATCTCAAAAAATTTTGAAGATGTTGTTGTGGATCCTCGTGAGGGAGACACGTGAGCGCCACTTGTGTGTGACAATTGCACCATGTTGCATTTCAGCTCGAACCTCCTTCCTGGCTCGGGTTTGCGGATCTTAGATGTGACATTACTAGCATGTGGGATTTCCACCACGCGGACCGGCTGGCTTTTGCCATTTCCTCGGGCATATCTGCCGCACAAGTGAATGAATTGTGGTTGCTCCATAATGGTTTGTCAGAGCATTCATGATTTTCTCTCTGACCCTCTCCTAGTTGGCGATGGAATTGTCTTTCAGGCTCACGGGATGGATCCACAAACCTTTGTCTCTTGCAGTGTTCAATAGAATGCATTATACGCAAAATACAGGCTAAGACCAAGTTGTCAACAATAAAATACGAGAATAAGCAAACTAACACTTTTACGAAAAATTAAAATTTCACCAATTGCTGTCCGGCAACGGCGCCCAAAAGCTGATGAGCATAGGTGTATGCCGGGTTGTACAAGTAATATAGTGGCCCTTTTTAGAACTGGGAATGTCGAACCCACGGGGCCTGGACTATAGGGTAAAACCTTTTCGAGTGTTAATTTACTATAACTCTAATAATGAAGACAACGGTGTAAAGAAAAGTTTTGATATTTTGGAAACTAGTTTTATACCAAGTAAGATATTTATACAATGAGTGCGAACTATGAATGTGAGCATCTTGAGGCTAAAACGAACATGAAAGAAATTAATTATCGTTATACGTAGTTTATCTTTTCTCCGGTTGCTAGTCGGAACTTATGCCTATGGATTAAAACTCTGTTTTTAACCCAACTTAAGAATCATGAACCTTCCACCTACATTTTTGTGATAAGAAGAAATTCATGTTCTAGCCATACAAAACTGATTCCACACTTAACTAATACAACTTTAATTTATATTTCTATCACGAAGGTAAATCAATTCCCAATTTTCCCAAACCGAAAAGATCATATCTATTAATTCACAACTTTCAGTTTCTTGCCCTCTCGGTGAAAATAGGACTTTTTAGATTTACATTAACATTGGCCGGATATTAACGTAGTAAGAACAAGAATTAAATAGAACAACCATGGAAGAAAAGATGAAACAACCGAATAATCAACAATTACATTTCAATACAATAGTTCATAACTTATATAATAGAAGAGAATTAGCCACTCATTTTGTGGATTGAGGCATCGTTAAATGAATAAATCATGCAAACAATTGAAAAGAAAGAGAAAGAAAGGGATAGAGAAAACCTAAAATTTTCGTCCTCTCCAGCTGCACGTAACCGCGTTCTTGCTCACCAAGTGAATAATTAAAAATGAACCTAAGCGTTCTATTATTTATGACTAGGGATAATTTTTCCGGAATAACAAGCAACGTGTCACGGAGTGCATCGCGAACACTTTGCCTCCGTGACACGGTGCTGGTGCGCTTTTACGGAAGTAGGCCGCGGAGTAGTGCTCCCAACGTGGCACGGCATCAGGCATGCCCGGCGTGCTGCAGTCTGCCACGGACCCTCACGGAATGTCAAGGTCTGGGATCATTAATTCCAACGTGCCACGACTTGATCGCGGACCCTCTCGGAATTTCTTGAATTTATATCTCCCAGACAGAATGCATCCGCGATGGCGATGTCACGGCTCCATCGCGGAGCCCTTGGAATTCTTTGCTTCTCCACACAGCTACTTGCTTGTTCTGAGTCCATCTCCGATTTCTCCCAACATGTATCTTAACTCCATAAAAAGTATGTTTTCACATAAAAACAGCTAATCATGTTAGTTAGTATAAAATCACACTTCCATAGAATTTACATGAGAATGTACACATTGTTGGATAAACAAGGCAAAGGCTATGCATTTGAGTATCAATTTGGTATATAAATATTCCCCTGATCAGTCGAGATGCTCAATAAAGTGAAATCCATAGATGATCAGTTGAAAGACTTTGGGGGAGTTATATCTTGCTTGAGCCGAAAGTTGAGTCACATTCCACAACCATAAAAAAGATTGAATAGCGGCGTGGTCTAATTTTGGCTTCCCTAAACCAAAGGCAATAAGGAACACTTCCTAGCAACATAATGCAAAATTAGAAGAATGATAGTCATTGTATGGCTATGATGACTAGTAGTGGAAAGGCCCGCGATTGATCGCTTTTGCGGTTGTACTTGAGATAGAAAGACGAAGGAGATTGAGCTTGGTGAGGAAGATGAGCTAGTTGAGCATGAGCTCATAGGTGAAGATGGTGATAAAGACTACGATTGATGCAAATTAGTCAGAAGCTAATAATGGTAAGAAGTAGGGGGTCATGCAAATTTATAAAGTTGTCCCTCGACCACCACAGTATTCTCTCAAAAGGATGAAGAAAAAGGTGTAACATGGTAAGTTCAAAAAATTTCTCTCTATGCTTAAACAATTATTTGTAAACATACCATTGGTTGAGGCATTGGAGCGGATGTCTGGATATGCCAAGTTCATGAAGGACTTTATGACCAAGAGAAAGAGGTCAGTGGTATGGAGCGGTAACTTGCATCATTGCGGCGCCCTTAACTTCATGGTCCTTGCTCAAGGAGGATCCGGAGTGCCTTCACCATTCCATGTATGATTGGTAATTTTGAGTTTGCAAAGGAACTTTGTGACTTAGGAGTAGGCATCAACTTGATGTCGTTAGGCACATTATTCATTGACTTGGCTTGAGACTTATAATATCCATACGATATTGATGGCAAATCTGATCCACAAAACTAGTAGGGGATCTTAGTGGATGTTCTTGTCATGGTGGATTGTTCCATCTTCGGCCCGGACTTCATAATCATAAGATTTCAAGGAGTGATTTTGAGGTCCCTATTATCTTGGGCGACCATTCTAGCCCTTTGGGAGGCTTTAGTGGATGTAGAAGTTGGCCAACTAAAATTGAGTGAATAAATAGGAGGGCACTTTTAGCATCTATCGGTCGTAAACAACCAATGAGATTAGGGTTGTCTCGGCAATCGATGATGATCTCAAGTTTCTTGATGAATTCCTAAGTAGTCGGAACTTGCATCATTTTGTGACATTAAATCGGGTACTTCTTGCGAGAAAATCCATGGAAGGTGAAGTATGCGTAGCCATATATGTCTCTTTCCCCTGTTCTTACAGTTGATAACGAGGGGAGGAAGCATGTTTTTCAAAGGGTGGTGCACATGTAGTTTTGGGTATTTTGTTCATCCCAGAAGCCAGTTTTCTTTTCAGTATTTCTTTTCCCTTGGACATGCTATCTAGTAGAAGCTGGCATATTTTTTCTTTGTTCAATGAAAAGTAGCTTAGGATTACTTTACAATCAATAAATGCATTGGTTTTGATGTTTTTGAAAATAATTGACCCTATTTAAATTTTTTGATGTTAGTTGTGTAGTTAATTGCAGTGCATGATTTTCGTGGATCTTTTTATGGCATTCATATTATTAGCATGTGTAGTTGTAGCTTGGCGGGTGCATGTACTAGATAGGTAGATTTAGTGCAAGCTAGTACCATAGCGAGTTAGGATTCATACTTGGTTACGTCTTGCATTGGGGATATAGAACTTGCTCGATTGGTCATCACATAGGATTTAAGTTGTTGGTTAGGAAATGATCAAAGGCCATTTTGATTTTAACCACTTTAGCTTAAATTGACAAATAATGAATCCCTTAATCCTTATTTTAAGCCTAATATTGACCATTTTTCTTTGATTAACTCTTCACCTTATCATATTTATAATGAACTTGTTTTGCCTTGGTCCCTCCTTGGGCGTTGTCAGCCTCAACTCGGGAAAAATGCCTAAGTTAGGGTGGCTATAGTAAAGTGTGTAGATTGTGGGGAGGTGGAAAAGAAAGGAAAAAGTTAAAAGGGCGGCGAGGTGTGCTGTGAAAAAAAGAATAGAAAAAGAAGCTGAGAAAGAAAAATGAAAGAAAATAATGAGAAAAGAAATGAAAAAGATGAGAAAGAATGAAACACCACATATTATATTTAAAATAGAAAAGGGAGGCAAAAGTTGAAAAAGTGAAAAAGAGGATAAAAAAGTGAAAAGTGATGATACGAGTATGTAGTGCCAAGGGAGAGTTTAGTCACTAAATTCCTTATCTACCATACTTAGTTCAAAACCTACATTACAAGCCAAATAAAGTCCTATAGTGATCCTAACTTAACTATCTAAAGAGCCGGGTAGATAAATTAAGGGCAAGCTATATGGTATCACGTGTGCGTATTTGGAACTTCTTTGTGAGAGTAAAGAGAAGGAGGTTCCTTGTGAGAAACTTAGATGTTGCAGCACGCACCCCTTATCTTATTCTATGGGTAAGGAATCAAAGGCAACGAGCCTCATTTGTTTCGTCCCAACTTTTAATTTTATATCTTTGTGAGTGTTGGGGACTTAATTTCTTTGTGAGGGTACTTGGTTTTGCATTGTATTTACCAATTGTATGTGAATAGCATTGGTGATAGATCAATTCTCTTTTAATAGTTGGATGTCATATCCACAGTCTATATGTCATTGGTTGTGGTTATATGTGTGTGTAGGCGGCTTAGTTTGAAGAAAAAGGGGTCCAATTGTTGATTGTGGTTCATAGTGCAAATTTTGTTGTGTTGGTTGTAGGTATTCTAAGTTTACTTTCTAGTTAAGCATTATTTTTAGTTTTGTTTTCTTTGCTGAGGACATCTCACAAAAAGTCTTAAGTTGATGGGTGTTTGTGTCTTTGTGGATTTACAACACTTTCGATGCTTAGGCAAGGAAATAAAAAAAAAAAAGACTTAGCTATGTTTATATGAATATGACACTTTACTTTATTTTTTAGGAAAACAAATGTTGGAGTTTAATTGTGCAAAAGTGGAAAATTATAGAAAAGTGGCTAGTACGGACCTCGGTACGAGCCATACTATCTGGTACGAGCCATCATAGGGGACATCCAAGGTCCAAGCCAAAAGTGTTTAGGCAAAGGAAACTTACGGCTCATGGTACAAAGCATTCTCATCTTTGTATAAGCCCTGCCCATAGCGGTCGTAGAAAACTTTAGAAGATTTGCATAGGCTAAGTCTCTACAGGTATGGGTAGAAGCCACGAATTGTGAGATCTACCTAAGCCGTACCAAGGAGCCATGAAAAAGTTTAGAAGAAGTGAGGTACGAGTCATACCAAGCATTCGTGAAAAAGTTTGAAAGATTTCCAAAATTTTCAGTATCAAACCATGACTGGTTATGCGACTTGTAGGTTCATTGTATTAGTTGTATCGATTCCCAACACTTAGCTAGATGTAAGTACCGGTAATATACGACCCATACAATCTTTTATTTGTTTTAGGTGAAGTTTGTGGCAATTAGGTAGTTTTAGCTTGTTTTACTTAGGAAAAGGTTCATATATTTGTATAAATACTTTTAGGTTATTTTCATTCATAAAAGTCTAGCACATGAAATACATTGAGTAAAATTGTTGTTAACTTTCTATTCAAGTCTTGGAGATTTTCTTGCTTTGATTTCTTCATTGTTCTTGAATAATTCTTCATAAATTCTTGTCATAATCAAGTGGGTTTTCTTCCAATCATCTTTGTAAGTATTGGTATGTGTTTGCCTATGAATGCTTATAATTATCTTATAATCATGGTTAAAACGAGAACTAGGATTGTGGGAACCATGGTGGAGTAACGAGCTAGGGTTGCACAAAGTGATTCTAATAATGCTAAACAGTATTGTATTCTCTCATATTTAATGTTTCTTGGCGCAACGTTAGGACTTTCTGAATTCTTTATTTACTTGAACCTAGAAGTAGAGATTAGGAAAAGAGAATTACAACAAAGCCTTGATCTTTATAGATCATTATGTGCTTGAGCTACGGTTGCGGGATAGTTAATTTTGGGATAAATTGATAAGGTATGAAATAAAATCACTCATGAGACCTATCTGATGATTAAATGTAGTCCAACCTATAGGGATGAACCGGTTGTTTGGATTAACCCCAGTTATCAAGTTCTACATGTAAGCATTGTGATACATCCAAATGTAAAACCCAAAGTAGTTATAAACTCATAGGGAGAAACTTACCCCTGATTAATTGCATAATCTTCAAATAATCATTATCATTCTTGTCATATAATTTGCTTTTATAAAACCCTCTTTTGGAGATAACATAATTAAAAAGCTTAAATACTAGCATTATTCTATATCATGACCATATTCCTGTGGGATCGGCCCAACCTTTGTTGGGTTTTATTGACAGCATCGGTGTCATACTATACCAAAAGTGTGATTTGGGCATTATCGGCCACCTCGCCTCTCTGTCTTCTCCTTCAAGATCAACTTCTTAACCCTTTTAGGGCCTCAATGCTATACTTAAACTCTTTTGTGTAAGTGCAGACCGTCACTGGCCCATATAATATTTGGGAAATGGCCCTCTACGAGATCGGCTGTGCACCCACCCCCAGACCCACACACTCTCCGAGTTTGGGTTTCTCCTTCACTTTCTACCCAGATTTTGTTTGCTACTTTAAGGTGGCCAAGTAGTTGACATAGAACTCTCACGACCATGTCGGCACTTAATATTTCGGGGTTCATGCCATCCACTTGAAACCATAGAAGTCAAATAGCCTCTTCATCTCTTCACCTCAATCGGGGCCTTAGTCATGATTCATGGCTCCCTCTTGAATGCTCGCCTTAGATTACAGGTTGATGTTAGGGTAAAGGCCATGCTCATGGTACGCTAACCTGAGGCACATTCCACGATGGTGCGGCTCATTGGAGGAGGGTTTGATCATCGTCATCATCTTGTCCCCACTACCGGACTTAGCGTCCTCTATCCCACGTCCTCGGCATTTGAGCCCTTCAGGACTCCACGGCGCACCTCGGCTCCCTCGGGCGGGGAGCATCTTAAGATTTGTGAATGAAGCGTCCTAGTGTTTGAGCTCATCAATGTCATGTATCAACTTTACCTTCTCCAATGAACCACTAGGTGCATTTTTCTCCTACTGGAATCTGGAGGAAAACTGTCATAGGGCTCTCAGGAAGTACGAGTCTCTTCTCTTGCCCTCTTGTCAGGGGCCTCTTTGGTTGCTTTCGTCTCTTTTAATTCATTGTACATGTAGAAATGAGGTTGGTATATTATATCTCAAAGAAAGAAAAGCAAAAATAGAATGTTTAGAATCATGCCCTAGGCTTATCATTATGAGTCGTACCAAGATGTACGATGCAATGTGTGACTCGTAGTGCATTTTCTCCCACTCATGACTCATTATATGACTAATACGGATAGTATGGATTCGTACTAATGGTTGTATGATGATGTTGAGTATAACTTTACGTATTTCGATACGACTCATTATCTTGTTTCCAACAAATTTTGAGTCTAGAAAAATAATAATCAAGACGAGGAAAATCGTGTAACAAAATATTTGATTTCAAGTATGATGAGTGTTACAATCTCTATATAATCCTCGGTGTCCCAATGATAATATGAAATATGTTGAACTTGGATTTTATTTGGAATGCGGGGCCTATGTAGCTTAATCTTGAATCTTCCTCTTTGAATTATTTGTCACGAACAAGTAATTTGATCTTAAACATGTATATTGTCCTTGGTTCTTGATTTGTATTTGAATTTAATTGCTTGAACTTGTAGCTTGAACTTGTAACTTGTAGGGAATTTGAGGTCTTTGATCCACAAGTTCTCTTCTTGCTTTGTTCATAATTGTTTTCTTGTGAGTTATGAGGACCCTTATTTACGTAGGGGTAATGCCTTTATGTGATTTGATTGGTCGGTTTAGGCCCCGATCCAATCATATTCCCTTGGTGAGATATTTCAATTTGATTGGCTAGAACATGTCACTTACACACCTAGCATGATTTTATTGGCTCATTTGTTTGGCTTGAATTGCCACCTCATTTTGACACATGGCATGATTTTAGTCGCTCATTCATTTGACTTGGATTGCCACCTCATTTGCCACGTGACATGATTTTAGTGACTCATTTTATTTGACTTGATTGCTACCACATTTGACATAGCATGATTTTGGGCCTCTAGAAAGATGACATCTTCGGCTCGATGAGGGTTTATCATTTGTAGCTGAATTTGAAGGAATAACTATGAAATTGAATCATTAATTAAATACGCATTTATTGGACTCAAATAATTAATTCAATTATATTAATTCATAATTCAATTTAATTTGAACTAATATATTTAAAATTTAATATAATCTAAATTATTTTACAGATTTAAATTCAATAAAATTTGATTGATTACAAAATACCCCCACTTCAATACTTGTTTGAGTGAAAACTTCTCGGAGGGTAGTCTTGAAGTACCTAGTGAAGTGTCAAATTGACTTCTCTTACTTTAGAACTCATGAATACTCCCTTGTCTGGGAAATAATTCTCCTTGAATTCAGTTGCTAAACATTTTTGTTGTTGTTATAAAATAATAAAGGAAGAACAAGAATATAGTAGAGAAAGAGAGAGAAGGAGAGAGAAGTTCTTATTTCTCTTGATGGGGATGAAATACAATGAAGGAGAACCCCTCTATTTATAGGGATAATTTCTCCTAGTTTTTCTCCAAAACATGGAGCTTTCACTATAATATAAACACATGCATCCACTACAATACAAATACCTTTATAGACATTCACTATAATACAAATATGTTTATAACACTCCCCTTGAATATCTATGTGATAGATAATGTGCCTCGATAAAACTTTACTAGAAAAACCCGGTGGGGAAAAATCTAGTGAAGGAAAAAAGAGTACACATATCTAATAATACGCATAATGGCTGCCTCATTAAAAATCTTATAAGAAAAACCCAGTGGGACAAAACCTCGTAAGAGAGAGAAAAGAGTACGGCGCGTATTAACTCCCCCTAATGACAACATCATGAATCTTTACTTCTAGATCTTTTGCACCATCTTCTTAGAAAGTTGGGTTGGTAGAGATTTGGTGAATAAATCAGCCACATTGTCACTTGAGCGAATCTGTTGCACATTGATATCACCATTCTTTTGGAGCTCATGTGTGTAGAAAAACTTTGGCGAGATGTGATTCGTTCTATCTCCTTTTATGAATCCTCCTTTAGTTGTACTATGCATGCGGCATTATCTTCATACAAAAATTGTAGAGTGCCCCCATCACGGTTTAAGCCACATTTTTCTCTCTAATGAGATGTATCATGGACCTGACCACACACATTCTCGGCTTACTTCATGAATAATTATTATCTCGGCATGATTTGATGAAGTAGCTACGGAGGAAACACTTTGTAGATCTCCAAGATGTTGCGGTACCTCCACATATGAACACGTAGCCAGATTGAGATCGAGCTTTGTGTGGGTCAGATAAATACCCGGCATCGGCATAGCCAACAAGATCGGGACTGCAATTATTAGAATAAAATAAGCCCATATCGGTAGTCCCTTTTGAATACTGGTCTATGTTTTATCCCATTCCTAATGCCTCATAGTAGGAGAGCGAGAACTATGCCTTCTTTAACAAATTAACCGAAAAGGCTATATCGGGCCTTGTAGTGTTAGCAAGATACATTGAATCACCAATTGCACTAAGATATAGTACTTAGGACCAAGAATTTCTTCATTCCTTTCTTGAGGTCGGAATGGATCCTTATTCACATCCAGTGATCGAACAACCATAGGAGTACTTAATGGATGTCGCCATCCATATAAAATCTTTTTAACACCTTTTACGTATGGCGATTGATGAATAAAGACACCATTTTTCAAATGCTCAATTTACAAACCAAGACATAATTTTGTCTTTCCAAGGTCTTTCATCTCAAATTCCTTCTTTAAATAATCAAGTGCCTTTCGAAGCTCATGGAGTTCCAATAAGGTTTATGTCATCTACATAAGCGACAAGTATGACAAACTCCGATGTTTTGTTTATAAAAACACATGGGCAAAATTTCATCATTTATATAACCTTCCTTAGATAAATATTCACTAGGACGGTTATACCACATGCGTCCAGATTTCTTCAAACCATACAATGATCGTTGCAATCTAGTGAATACATTTCAGAGACTTTGAATGATATGCTTAGGGCATTTTAAATCCTTCGGGGATTTTCATGTATATCTCATTATTAAGTGATCCATAAAGATAGGCTGTAACTACATCCATCAAATGCATTTCAAGCCTCTCATAGGCAGTGAAACTAATAAGATAATGCTTGCAATGTTATTGCATCCATAAGCTGGTGAGTATGTCTCTTCATAGTCGGAAACACCGAGGCCTTTGTAGAAAATCCTTGTGCAACAAGGCGTGCTTTGTACCTTTGTGCTTCATTTTTCTCATTTCTTTAGCACAAAAACCCATTTATAGCCAGGCTTAATACCATTAGATGTTTGAGCTATGGGTCCCAAAACTTCACGCTTGACAAGTGAATTAATTGATTGATTCTTCATGCCATTTGGCCAATCATTTCTTTATCGACGTGCAGCTGACAGATTGAGGTTCAAGATCCTCACTATCTTGCATGATTTTGTTGTAACATTATATGCAAAGACATAATCCACCTCTATTTTTGATCGATTAATTCGGCATCACTTGAATTTATGGATTCCTCATTTTCTTAGTCTTAGGCTCATTGATTCTTCATGAATATCAAAATTGCTCAAGTCTTGAACTTCCATATGTGGTACTATCGTAGTGTCATCTTGACCATTTGTTTTGTTTTTCACAAGTTTCGATCCTTAGAGGGCAATGGTCTACCACGCTTTAGGCGTGCTTTGAGACTCATTGGCTATGACATATTAGATGGTGCCCGGGGACATCAATTCGAATTGGGACATTCTCTGCCGGAATATATGACTTAGTAATTCTTTTAAAATCTGTAAATACGTACGGCATTGATTTGCAATTTTCTGCCAGATGAATAGTCTTTTGTGGCAGCTTCTTGCTCTGAATATAAACACGTGGATCAAGATGAGACAATGATGGATTTACTTCACAAATTTCTCTTTTGATTTTACATATTTTCTCCCCCTAATTTTGGAAAAATTGTCTCATCAAACCGACAATGCAAATCGAGCGGTAAACATATCTCAGGTTAATGGTTCCAAAAGGTAAAGCGAATAATGAGGGCGATTCCAAGCTCAACATAAATTCTAACCTTCTTTGGGGACCCCATTTTTGTGCGATGTGGTGGTGCTACGAGGCATATACAGCACATCCAAAAAATTCTCAGATGAAATATTAGGTTCTTGACCCAAAACCAATTGTAACGGAAAAATTATGATTATTTGGCGGTGAGACGAGCAGGTGTTGCTGCAACATGCAGAATCGCATGACCCCAAACGAAGCGGGCAGCCTAGTTTTCATGAGTAAATGGCTTTGCTATAAATTGCATACGTTTAATTAATGACTTTGCAAGACCATTTTTGAGTGTGAACATGAGATACGGGATGTTCAACTTTTATCCCAAATTGATAAGCAATAATTGTTAAATGGCAGGATGAAAACTCTGCTTGCACGACGTATCAAGGCGAATGGACTTGAATTTGATTATCGAGGGAATTGTGCGTGTCGTATTATTTGTGCCAAAATTTTGCAAACACCGAGGTTGAGATGACAATAGGCACACGTGAGACCATCTAGAGGAAGCATCTATTAGGACCATGAAGTATTAAAACGACCCACTAGGTGGGTGGATTAGGTCACATATATCCCATGTATGCGTTCCAAGAATGTTGGGGACTCAATCTCAACCTTTGTTGGTGATGGTCTCACAATTAACTTGCCTTGATAACAAGCACACAAGAAAATTCACCATTTGAAAGAATCTTTAAATTCTTTAATGGGTGCCCATTTGAATTTTCTATAATTCGTCTCATCATTATAGATCCAGGATGTCCCAGACGATCATGCCAAGTTCAAAAGTATTGAAATTAGTAAATACGGTTTACTATAGAGATAATGCCTCAATTGCACTAATCTTTGTCCAATACAAGCCGAGAAGATAAACGAGGGAACTTTTCTAAAACACATGTACGCCGAGACATTCTTGGTGATACCAAGATATTCAAGATTAAATCTCATCCATTGTGTTGATATGATAACCATTTCCATGATATCTTTAAAACTCAGCAAATTTTCGAGACTTAGGAGAAAACATGGCATTATTTAGGATGAGTTTAGTTCCCTTAGGCAAGATTATAATGGCTTTTCCCAAAGCCTTCAATCAAATTGATGCTTACCGAGATATCGTAGTAACATTTATCTTGCCCATATTTAAGTAAGAAAAATATTTCTCATCTTTGAATATCGTATGTGTGGTACTAGAATCAATCAAACAAATGTCTTCATAATTGGATGCATGTTTGAGAATTATCCATATCTTCAAATGACATACACAAAAAATAATATATGTATATATTAATATTTGTACAAAATAAAACTTAAGTAATATAACAAATTAAGAGTCATCTTCTTATTACATGATTAACAAATTAATAGTTGCATGTATGTCTAATATTATGTTTAATAAATAAAATTAAGTGAATAATTAAATGAAAATTAATTTATAAGGACTTCTAGTGATGAAAAGTAAAGGACTTTGTAAAGTCCTCGGTGGCTTGATGAAAGGTTTATAATAAAGAAACGGAATATATATATATATATATATATATATATATATATTATTTAATAGAAATTAAATCAAACTTTATTAATAACTTATAAAAAGATTAGTACTCATGTAAATAACTATTTTTACATGATTTTTATTCACTAGCTACTATCACTAAAAAAAATTAGAAAAATTTTCACTCTTCCGCCTTTCTGAGAACCATCACCAATCAAGTGATCAATCTTTTCTTCAGGGTGCTCGAAGAAATCCGCCACATCCAAACATGTGATGTCGGAGATAAAATTAGCCTCGGGATTTTCATCTTTCTTCTTTATTGATGCTTGATAAAGCTCAATCAAGTGTTTGGGAGTACGACAGTCACGTGCATAGTGTCCTTTTCCACCACATCGAAAGCATCCAGCCGTTTCACTCTTTTCATGTACCGTTTTTTATGGTGTTTTTCTTTGAAGAATGATTAACACCGGGGAACATGATTTCTTTCTTGACCATGATTATGACCACGCGTCCCGCGTCCACTGACGAACCGCGACCTTTTCCACGCCTAGCATGGTGAGCATACACCTCATTCACTTCGGAAATGGTGTAGATCCGGTAAGTCGGTTCTCGTGATTTTTAATTAACAAATCATTATTTTGTTGACCACGAGAAGATGAGAAATCGGTTCGGAGTACTTAGTGAAACCTTTTTTTCTCGATATTGTTCTTTTGTAAGCACATTCGAGGCATGAAATGTGGAGAGCGTCTTTTCCATCATATCGGCATAGATTAATAGTCTCTCCTTAGTTTCAATTAAGACACAATTTTGAACATAGCAGAATTGTACTCATGGTGACTTATAGTCTTGGAAACACCGGTCATCCAATCATATCGTGCCTTTGGATGGATGACCATCTTCGAGGTTGTCATATCTTTCTTTGAGGCTATTCCACAAAATAAGTGGATCATGTCGTTAGATATTCGATTTTCAGAATTTCGTCAATATGATGGCCTTAAGAATATCACTGCCTTATACGATTTTGATTTGATGCTTTATTTTCACTTTTAATGGTGTCTCCAAGACCCATTGTATCCAAATGGATTTCAGCATCTAACACCCATGAAGAATGTAGTTCTTTTTAGAACTTTGAAGGGCAACGAAGCTCCAAGTTTCATAAGATTAGACATATTAAAAGAGAGGAGGTGAAAATAATATAATACCTTAGCCTTCAAATTTTGAGACGGTAGAGTCATAGAGTGTCGATAACGTGTTATAAAATAATAAAGGAAGAACAAGAATATTGTAGAGAAAGAGAGAAGGAGAGAAGTTCTTATTTCTTGATGGGATGAAAAAAAATGAGGGAGAACCCCTCTATTTATAGGGATAATTTCTCTAACTTTTCTCCAAAAGATAGACTTTCACTATAATATAAACACATGTATCCACTACAATACAAATACCTTTATAGACATTCACTATAATACAAATATGTTTATAACAATTGTTGTTTTTTTAAATTGTTGCAGGTGATTTTATTTTTCAATAGTAACAATCAATGTTGCTTTGTCATTATCACCACATAGCATACTCCATCCATATAGGACTTGGAAAGCATGGTAGTTTTCCACCTTCAGTAATTTGGCATAAAGCCGTCATTTATTGTTAAGGATAAGTACTATCCACTTCTTTTTAAAAATAAAATAAAATAAAATAAGTGAGTGGGATATTATCCTTTTCTTGATTTCAGTATCTTAGTACTATTAGGAATCAATTTCCTAGTCCTACTCAAATTGGGAAGAGCATATCTATGGCTTGTTTACCCTATAAATAGAGGTGAGTCTTTCATATTTTCATACTGATTTCTTGGAAGGGCACACATCTTCAACGTTCTTAGTAAGTATTCTTCCAGCGTTTGATTTTTTTTTTTTTGTGTGCATGTTTCCTTTTGTATTATTTTTTTAACAGATCAAAAGGATGTATTTTGGTTCAATGCGGATCAATATCGATAGAGTATCCATTATTTATGAAAATATTGATATTTTTCCTTTGAAGAGGACATATTTAAGGCGTAGTACGGGATGAATTTACGTCTGCGCTTTAAAATTTTTGTTATGATCTTGGAGAAACCAAACTTGAGCGTAGTATAGGATGAATTTTATCCGCCTTAAGATTTTGGTTATGTTCTTGGAAAAAAAACCAAACTTGAGCGTAATATAGGATGTATTTTATCCATTCCTTAAATTTTGATTATGTTCTTGAAAAAACAAACTTGAGGCGTAATATAGAATGAATTTCAGCCACGCCTTAAGATCTTGGTTATGTTCTTGCAAAAAAAAAAAAATCTTGGCGTAATACGGGATGAATTTTATCCACACTTTAAGATTTTGTTGTGTTCTTAATACGTGATGATTTTTATATTTATCCTTGTGCCTTTGAGTTGGATGGTGACGGAAATTTAATTTTTGTTCTTGCGGCTTAACCCGAGATGGTGAATTTATAGACTACACCTCTCCTTTATCAAAGCTTGAATTATCTTATTATTGAATGTATGAAAGTTGATCCAAACAAAATTATTGGTTCATACTGTAGTGGATGGTATGTAGGTCCATGGCCACCACCTAGAAACACACTTCATGTGACAAATTGGACTTGAGAATGCGGAGCCAACTATAGCTCAATCTTCTCGGACGGTAGTCCCTTCGGGAGCCTCACTGCAGAGTGACACAAATGTGCGGGCCCTCTTACTAGTCTTGGTCGTTTGCATAGTTCGAGGAAATACGCTTGGGAGAGACAATAGTATTTGAGGGTAAATATTATCATATTCCAGGGTATTGGGAGTGGGTTGAGGATACACTTGGTAGAAGTGGGAAGATTTAGTCGCCCTTGGATATTTATGACGCCTTTTATGCCTACTTTTTCACTGTGATCGAAATTCGGATATCTTACAAGCATTATGTAGGCGTGGTTCCCAAGAAAAATACAATTTTACATTCGTTGTGACTATCTATTTTATTATGGGGGACTTACATACTTTCACGACCGAAGTGAGAGTTCGGATCCGCGACACGAGACAAGGAGCCACGAGGGACCCCAAATCGACCCATGGAATAAGCATACATCTAACTCGATCAAAGCGAATAACCATCAATATAATTATAGCGGAAGTCTAATATGAATATAACATGCAGGAAGAGCATTTGAAATACATACATATGTCTGAATAGCCTTTAAACATGGCAGAGTTGATGGACAAGACCCCAACCTTCGATAGGCTGGCCCAAGAAATACATAAGGAAAAGATGGATAGTCTTGTCTTTAGGATGATGAGACTCACCAATAAGCGACCTTAACTCCAATAAGTTGTCTAAGAGCGGGGATGAACACGAGAGCGAGTCTGTATCACAAAATGATGCATAGAAAGTATCTTGGTCGATACGTGGAATATGCAAGTATGCAAAGTAAGTAAGCCCCCGCTAGAAGTAGTAAAAATCCTTTTAATCACAATGCGTTAATTAAACATAAACATCGGTAAAGCGAGAGTAGGGCTTACGTGCATTCTTTCGAAAGTCATGATATTTCAATAACATGACAATACATAGCTTTATAACATCAAAGCCCGGCTCGAATGTCAGTAAAAATATGACATTTATCGAAAAATTGAACAGTGAGTCAAACCTTACTTTTAGAACCTGCATGAGTATATAATAATCGTAATGAATATGCATATGAATCATATGAACAATGGGAGACTCGTCACTAACCGCATTACCACGATAGAACATGTGGTCCAAGCATCACATTCGAGTGGACGAGCCATCAAGCCTTTTCGGGCTAGACACTACCATGATATCAATATCAAGATGAAGACCCATTAAGGCAAGGGAAATCTCACAAGGGAGGTCCCAAGTCATATAATAGTATAATCCTACATTGGCGTGGTAAGGGCATAGGGTGATCGACCCTTAGCATTTCGATCTTAGACTCTTCTCCCAAAAGAAACATGAAATTCTCTAAGTCATATATAGCAAAGCTCAACATCATCTATTGTGAAGCTCAATAATCAAATACATCTCAAATAGAATCATACATATGAGAAGCTTTAGTTCAAAACATACCACAAGCTAAAAACATACTTGGGAGCCTTTGCTCCAAAACCATGTGTTAAGCTATGCATAGAAAGATTTAACTCAAAGCGTACCACAAGCTAGAATATAAAAATTTGAAAGTCTTCGATCCAAAATAATGTGGAGCTTAGTTCGGAAAAATCATCATTTAAACTTAACATGTGGGAATTTCCCAAAGATTTATAATAGTTAGAAATACTCATTTCTCATTGAAAACATAATTATAAAAATGGATAGCTTCAAATCATGCTTTCCATCATAATTTCTCATCATTATCACATATGCTTCACAAATCTCACTTTTCATGATCATATCATCAATAGGCTTCAACATTCATAAGGCTAAAGACATAATTTAATTGATATAATTAGAAAATTATCCCTTAACTACAATTCAATAAAAAATCATATTCAATTCATACCCATGTAAAAGAATTTGAAGATTCATATGCATTTGGATAAAACCCCATAACTTGATCATAGGAAATTCTCATATTTAGATATAAATTGGGCATGGGTGTGGTAGAAACACTCATAACCCCTACATGCACGAACGGATTGATTCTACCACTTCTCACGATTAGAAGAAAATTTAAATGAAACCTTGAAGACTTGCTCTAGATCACCCCCTCAATCTCTCAAGTTTCCCTTCATGGAAGGAAATAACTTAGAATAGGCTTTCCCCTCCTTAAACCCACTAAGCGAACATTAAACGATGTAGTATAGGCCTTAGGAACTTAGGAATTCTGGCTGGACCTCACTAAATTCGCAGGAAAATGCGCCAAGTGGTCTTAACGGATGGCTGACGGCTCATGGTCGGGCAATGACTACCTGCGTCCTATTTGCTTTCGTCAAGTACGCGGCTCATTTCTCTGGGATTTATCATCTGGATGGCAGCGAGGGGGACCCCACGAATCGTGGTGGCTGACCATGACCGTGGTCACCACCTTGAAATGCATTGATTTCTTCCTTCTCTTTTCTTTGTCCTTCACTCCACGGCCGACCTAACGGCTCGTTCCCATGCTCATGGGGACCCCTTTATCAAAAATTCCCAACTCCTCCACTTTGGCCTTCCCCACCTGAGTCACGGCGACTCGTGGAGCTATCTCACGAGTCGTCTCCTTTACTCGTCCCTTAGTCTGCAACATCACTTTTATATTTTCCTCGTTTCAACTCCAGAGATTAGATTTTTGACTTCTAGGAGCAGCAATATCTCCCCTTGGGAACATTCGTCTCCGAATGTTGAAAACAGAATAAAAACGAGAATCATGCGATTATCATATTCAAATATTTGATCATCTAAATCAAAAACTAACGGAATGAAGCTATCTCCCAGAATCATATCACATAGTTGAGCCCGAGTCGTGCTTCACATACACATCAATACACATAAAAAGCTGGAACACATGAACTAAACATGAAAACTAAATGGAGTCATAGAGAAAAAATGATACCTCAGTGGAGGCCCGATATAGTAGTGAATAAGTGTTGGTATTTAGTCATCATATCCGCTTCGGCTTCCCACATAGCTCCCTCCACATCCTGATTTCTCCATAGCACCTTTATAGAAGCTACTTCCTTGTTCCTCGGCTTAGGAACACGATGATCCAATATTTAAGCTAGGACTTATCATAGGTAAGGATATCCTTTACTCCAACGTTGTTCATCGGGACTACTAGAGCTAGATCTCCTAAACATTTCTTCAAAAGAGACACATGAAACAATGGATGTACTGAAGGTAACTCTAAGGGAGTAAGTCTAATTCATCGCATACCTTACCAACTCTTCTCATAACCCATTAGGGATATACATAGCGGGGACTAAGTTTCCCTTTCTTCCCGAATTACATGGCTCCTTCATAGGAGATACCTTGAGAAATACTGTCGTCCACCACGAACTCCAAATCTCTCCTCCTCACATTAACATACAATTTTTGACGACTTTGGAGTTTCGGCTGTCGCATATCAACGGAACCTTCATTGTAGCCTCGTTAACTTTGAATCCAAACCCTATGATAGTTGCCTCACCAACCTCAACCATCCGATGGGGTGATCAATATCTCAGCCCATAAAGAGCCTCGAACGGTGCAATAGTTGGATGCTAGAGTGATAACTATTATAAGAAAACTTAATTAGAGGTAGAGTGATCATCTAATGAGTTGGTAATTTACAACTCATTAGACTCTAAAGGATTTGAGTTTTTCTTACTTCTCAAGTTCGATTATTTGGATTTTATGCCCTTTTTCTTTTGTTGTGTGCGGTCTTTTTAAGTTTGAAGAAAAGAGATAAAATTGGTGTAAAATGGAGAAAATGAGCAAGTGGCGAGACGTAGGTGTTGCTTAGGTGAAACGCCGATTAAAAGATGAAAGTCACTGCCTTGTCGAAGGAATGCCCATAGGCAATTCACGATTCACCTGTAGGGACGTCGGTTCGGTCATTGAATGCACTTTCGAAAAGTCTAGAATTGGCATTTAAGGTCAGGAGGTTCACGATTGGGCATTGGCGAAATGCTTAGGATGAGGCAGCCAAGTTCCTTTGGAAATATTTGAAGAAGAAGAGCAAGTATGGGCGGTTCACGGATTTCATTGGCGCCGATTCCTTAGAGTATATATAAATAGAAAGAGAAGTACATTGTAGGAGAGGGGAGAAGAGAGGAGAAGATAGAGAGTGGAGAGATAATCAGTAAACATCACATTATCTTTTCTTTTAGTTTGAAAACCATTTTTAGTTTAGAAAAGGGATTTTGATTGAAAGTTGTAAAAATACTGCTCTCTTTTCTTCTTTGGTAGTATTTAGTTTCGGTTGTAGTTTAAGGATAATTGTACTTTTTATTTATCACCTCTTTCTTGTTAAATTTAATGATTCCTTTGATGATTGTGTTTTTAATTTCTTAACTATGAAGTAGTAAAATATGAACTAGAGGTGTGTGATGATGAATACTTAATTAGATTGGGTATTTATAGAGTTAACTTCATAATGTTCAATTAAGTGTAAACATATTGGATTCCTTTTCAATCTATTGTGACGATCCATTGATGATGATATGGGTCTATCTCTACTTGCTTGATTGTTGCTCGAGAGAGAATAATTAAGTATTGGAAGGGAATCTAGTAGTGGGTATGGATGTGAGGTTGTAAAATTGAGCTATTAATAGGTGAAATTACTTCTTACTTCTTAATTAGCAACTAATAGATAGGAATAGTGAATTTAGCTGTAAAAATCCAATTCGGGTTGTGTTAAATTGCAGCTAGAGTTTGAGAAAACTCTAGTTAGAAGTAGTCAATAGGCTAGGAAGCTGGCTATTTCCCGAGATTATTTACATTTATCAAACTTATGAAGATAACTGGTCCATCCCAATCTAATTAGTATTTCATCTACACCACACCTCTAGTATTTCACAAATATTGTACATAACTTAGCTAATCCTTTCATTTCGGTTCACTAAAGAAATTTGTGTAATTCTCTGCAAAGTTTATTCCCCGTTTCCTTGTCTTTATGTTAGAAATCTATATGGTCCAAAAGATAAAATCAACATCAATCGGCTTGAATTTATCACTCGGGCAAGTCCTTGTAGGTTCAATACCATTACCGCGTCGGTTACTTGTTTTATACAAAAGCTAGTGTATATTCTTTGATTTAAGAATATATTTTGGATGTTATAAAAAAATGGCATCGTTGCGGGGACGGCATTTGATGATCTTGTGATTGTTTGTTAAGTTGAATTAGTGTGCATCGTAGCTACTTGATTTGATTTTCTTCTTTGTTGTTAGGATTTAACCACCTCATGAGCCATCACTTCCAAGTAGGAGATAGCTCAGTGGAGGAGAACATGGAACTTGAAGAGATAATCCGGTGATGCCGAAGTTGAAGGTTTCATTCGCCTACCACCAACGGTAGGGATACGAGTGTTCCATGTTACTAGCATCATGTTGCACTTATTGCGGATGAAGGGATTTTGGTGGCAAACTAGCGAAGATTCAAATCGGCACTTGAGGAATTTATTAAAAAACTTCCAGCCTAAACATCACAAACATTAGTCAAAATTCAAATCGGAGTTGAGACCTTAGTTTCTCATTGACGGAAGCAATAATATGTTGGAGGAACTTCCTCGAGGGTGTATTACTTCGTGGAAAGAATTAGCAGGGATTTCCTAGATTGATATTTCTCTCCCTCAAGATGTTACAAATGAGGGATGATATGATAAACTTAAGAATAACAAGGAGAGCCTTTGCATGAGGTACGCTTAAGGTTTAAAAAGAAGGTTCACTTTTCCCAAATCTTGGATTAGGATAGAGGTGCCCTTCAAATTTCCTATAGGGACATTGATTTAGTCAACAAATCTATTGCAGAAAACTTATCTAGGGGATCAATTATGGGCGAAACATGGTTAGCCAAAACTCTCCTTGGCTAGAATGAAAAAAACAAATAGGGCTTGGGACATAAGGGAGATGAATGTGTCCACTCATGAGATCAGCTCAAGTGCATTGGCGGCGGAGTTGCGGAAAAAGGGATGAGAGGGATGGGACTCTTGCCAAGATGATGACACAATTGAATTGATGACAAAGCATGTGATGGGAGCAACCAGAAGATGGTAATGCTATGGGAATGCAAGGTCCCTGCAATATGACGAGCCTCCACCACCAAGATATGATGGGAGAATGCAATATGGGTAACAATATGGGAGGCCTCGACACGGCTTTAAAGGAGCAAACAAAAGGCAGATGGCGCCTGGGGATGATAACCAAGGGTGGAGAAATCGTGAACAACAAGGATGGCACGAAGGAATGAGAGGTGGAAAAATAGAGAGCCAAACCAAGAAGGTGAAACTTACCATCAAAGTGAAAATCCATGCATTCCACCTCTAAAGGTTGGAAATCCTCAAAACCAGCCAGGAGTAAGTGATGCGAATAGCTAAAAAATTGAAGACATGCTCTCAAAGAATTTTGAAAGAAGGTCAGGTCGTAGAAGAGGGGTGAAAGAATTAGGAGGGGGAGGTGGCCAACCTCGCTCAAAAAGTGAGTTCACACTCGAGCATCCGCTAAAGAATTTGGAAGCTCAAATGAATCACCTACCGGCCCAAATAGACTTCGAGAATGAAAGGAAAATTACCTAGTGAAACAATGCCTAATTGAAAAAAATGTTCAATGTATGGATATTGTCCACTAGAAGTGAGCCAGAAGATTGGAGATGCACTAGGAAAGCCAAGTGAGGTGGAGAACCAGAAAGTAGTTGACGAAGATGAGGTTGATAAAATGCCAATGATTACGAGAATGAATAAAATTATAGGAAGAAGAAACAAAAAGGATGATGAGACCCACATTCCAAGTTTATGATGAAAAGCGGGCATGAAAGGCCCCCGGGAGTTGATGATAGGGCGGCTTCAAAGTCACGCACCTTATCCACAACGGCTTAGAAAAGAAAAAAGAAGGAAGACCAATTTAAGAAGTTTGTTGACATTTTTAGAAAGTTGTCCAAATACCATTAGTGGATGCTTTGATCGAAATGTATGGTTATGCCATGTTTATGAAAGACTTGTTGAAAAAAAGAAGAAGGTGGTTGATATTTGTAAATTAGAGAAAATGCACCATTGTAGTGCGGTAATGATGAGCAACCTTGCTCCAAAAAGGGGAAGACCCGGAGCTTTTACAATTCCATGCACGATTGGGATTTATGTGTTTAAGAAGGATTTATGTGATCTCGGTGTAAGTATAAATGCGTACCCTTGCTCATTTTAAGAAATCGGGCCTCGAAGTATGAAACCAACCTTTGATGCGGCTACTGTGGAAGATGAGTCGATAAAAAGACCTATAGGTGTGCTAAAAGATGTACTAGTGCGGAGTTGACAAGTTCATTCTCTCGGCCAGTCAAACCAAGGCCGTGGCGCTGGGATGATAACCGAGGTGGAAGAAATCGCGAACAACAAGGAGACATGCCCGTAATTTGGTCCCGGCAGCCAGCTGGCGTGCTTGAGTGTCGAGTACCAATAATTTGACTGACTCTTTTTCACATCGGCGCGTCGCAAGTGTATGGGTCGTGCAAGTAATATAGTGACTCTTTTTAAGAACCGGATTATCGAACCCACGGGAGTTGGACCCATTCCTCCTAACTATCCATTTCTAGTGTGATCTTAAATATCTAAAGTGTTGGTGATAGACATTTTCGATTTAGATAAATTAAGTCTAAGTTTGGGTCAACGAAATATTACGAAATTACCTAGGAGCAACATAGAGTTAAACCAGTTAATCATGCGATACTACGATTTGCAATGGAATAAGCATGGAACTATCAATTATTATTTCACATAATTAGAATTGCATGTTCATGGTCTTTTGAGCCTCTAAACACGGCAATCTGGCCTCAACGCTGCATCATTGTGAGAGTTTTAATTTTCTAGTCGCGGGCAATCAATTATGTTGTGGTTACGGGAAACGATTAGGGACTTTCGTACGTCTAACCATTTAACTCAACTTAGCCTCACAACTACTTTTTTGAGTGGTGATGTGACATCCCAAGTTGGTCTTTCATAACCCCGTGTGTCAACCAAGCACGGTGTTAGGTATATTTCTATCCAAACACGGAACCATCTCAGAGATTACTTCATGCTCCCCACATTCTCATGTCTGACCTAGGTAATGCCTTCTCAAGCTATTACCCAAGCTAACAAATATGCTTTCATGGTGATCAATCATAAAACAACCAACAAATCGGAATGCAAGACGAAAATAACAATCAATAACTTAATTCCAAAACAATTTCATAAAATCACAATCATAATCCCATGGCTTCAAACCCAGAGGAAGGGTTCTAGCCATTCATGTTAAATAAACTACTCTACACTACAATTAATCTACTCTAAACTACATACTTACACAAGATTGGTAGATGAGAAAGGGAATTTTGCCAAACCCTAGATGAGTTCTCCCACTTCTCCCTTCTCTCCCTGGCGGTTTTCCGAGAATAAAATCGTGACCAAATGGAATTAGGAGTGGGGTCCTATTTATAGTAAATGGAAAACGTGCTTGTTGGCTGTCGTGGAACGGCTCCATGTCACCGGAGTGTATCGCGAGACCTTTGCCTCGAGTGAAACGGAAGGGCATCACGAGCTCCTTTGAGACAACACGAAATTTGGCCTCGGCGTGACCCTGCCCCGCATTAGCGGCGTGGCATGCTGTGACGACGCGTTGCCTCCTCTTGGTCGCGCGGCACACTGCTTGGCACGTTGCCAACGCGCGGAGTGGGCTGGCTTTTGGGCAGCCGCCTGCCGTGGCACGGTGCCCGGCCAGCGCAGGTGAATGTTTTGGGCCTCCTCTTTGCCAGACGTTCGCGTGTTGATTCGGAGTCTCCAAGCCTCTACTTCACCAACTCATGGATTAGCTCCTCAAAAGTCAACAAAACCTACAAACAAAGGCTAATCATGTTGGTTAGCACATATCTTCACATTTATATAAAATCACTTGAAAATGTATAAAATAACTTAGACAACACGACTAATTTAAGTTATAAAGCGTAACACGGGCATGATATTTTTGTGATCACAGCCCACACTTAAGCACTGTTGTCCTGAACAACCTTTACACATATCATGCATGGCAACTCACGCATAACTAATTTAGCAGAATAATTCGAACTACGGCTATAATGATTACGTGAGATACAAGCTAAAAAGTAGAGCATGCACAATTTAATCACCCAAAATGAAATACAGCTATGTTAAGACTTCTTAACCTCGAGAATCGACTCTCACTCGGAGCAAACTCATGCAAATCAAGCGATTAAGAAATCCCACATAGTTATATCTTCATTAAACATGTGCCCTCACGGAAAAGAGTTACCCAATCACACGCAAAAACAATTTTTACATCACAACATGTGTGGGTACATGAATAAAGTACACTCACTCTCCTGAAAGAATTTTCACATACGTCATGTCATGACCCATAAGCCCTTAGTGTTTTACTCCACTAATTTGAGGATGTATGAATGTAAGATCAAGTAGGACTTTGTAGGTTGTAATGTAACTCAGTGCGAGGTAGAGTACCTAGTATGGCCGATGTGGTGGCTATCTTTCCTAAGCGCTTTTAATATCATCACGCCCTCATGGCGAACTTCCCTTCCCTTACTTCACCTTTTTATCCTTGGTAGTTTTCTTTTTTCCTCTTTTGTTCCCCACTATTTGGCGCTTTTGACATCGGTAAGGAGCTCTATACATAATTTTTTCATTACTGTTTTCTTACTCCTTAATGATGATCAACCCTTTCCACACAAGTGCACCTTTGTCCTTTCTCAACTTCTACAACTTACTACTTTTCATTTCTTTTCATTCCTCTCACTCCTTTACTCTTTTAGATTTTCTTCAAAGCGCTTAGGAGCTTTGGGTCAAATTCAAGGTTAATGAAGAAAAGGATTAAGCTTATGTTGCGACTATCAAAGAATAGGCTCAAATATGGGGCTAACTAAGTTAATTTCTCAAGGTAGGTAAAATGAGGATAAAAATAAGGTTAATTCAAAGAAATGCCTAAATCCTTTCCTACAATTCACATCCTTCATTTCGTTTCATACACACACGAGGCAAGTTACAGACAATCCACAATAGCATAGAATACTCAAAACCCTTACACTCTTGGCACATGCTCAATTCAAGACACATTCATGAGACTCTTACTCGGCTAATCACAAGAATTCAAAATTAAGCTTGATTATATTGAGTCAAATTCAAGAGCCCTAAATGTCTCAAAACAAAGTTATACACTTGCATGCTTCAACAACGACCATACTTGCATCACTTACAATCATATACCAGCACACAACAAGAACATGAAGCATCCATTAGCTACGGTTTCAAAAATCAGACATCTATCGACTAATTTTCCTCCAAGGCGGTCGTCATCCATCCATCGTCGAAGCTTGAGTCCCTAACGATGACTAAAACATTATGTACGGAACAAATAAAAAAACAAATAAAAATAAAAATAAAAAATTTTATTCTTCGGTTCAAAAACCCCCGTCGGAAAAGAAGCTAAAAAAGAAACAACAACGGGTGATGAAGTCATGCTTGACTCACAAAGATGTTTCAAATTTTTCAATTTTTATCAC
Source organism: Datura stramonium (assembly GCA_018107945.1). NCBI lineage: Eukaryota > Viridiplantae > Streptophyta > Magnoliopsida > Solanales > Solanaceae > Datura > Datura stramonium. The sequence goes on from JACEIK010002385.1 coordinate 198,220, forward strand.
GCAAGCATTTCATTCACCAACAATTTGTTAAGCACAAAAATTTTAAATTTATAATTAATTTTATCTTGATTATGTTCTTAAATCATGCTATGTCCTCATAGCATCAAATTAGCATTTAAAGGATGAGAAATACTCCCAGGAGCCTTTAGGCCTAGCTAGTAGCATGTTTTCTGAATTTGCATACGTGGGTGGTCGACCCCACACTTTTCCTCTTCCATGCTTACTAGCTTCCTCCTGCGAGGTGGACTTCCCTCCATGTGCCTAACTTTCCACCAAAAACACAAACAAACAAAGTGAAAATAACAAAATCAAAATAAAAATAAAAATTACAAATTGTACCTGAATGCTCTTGGGTTGCCTTACAAACGACGCCTTATTTTACGTCGTGGCACGACGTACAGATACATTCTTTTCAAGACATCCTCATACACAGGTTCTCTTTTCGAGAACCATCTCCTTTCTTCTGTTGTTTGGAGGAAACTGACCTCCCTCCTGTTCCTCCCACTTTCTCCAAACTCTTCTCGCTGAAGCCCTTTACTCCAGGACTCGAGTGAACTCTTGACATTATCTTTGGCCGTGCAACTGTGGACTCCTCCACCCCACACTCATCCTCTTGCCAACACACTTGCGACAAGGTTTACGCCCAGTGTGCGGATGGGTTTATTTCTTGGTAGGCACGGAAGGTTTCTTCTTCATCCTCGACCCTCATTTGTAGGGTCCCTTCTTTCAATCGATCACCCGACCATCGGTGGCCAAGAATAGTAGTTCCAAGATTAAGTGTACCTGGTCATCAACCTGAAAATCTAAAACAATAAAATCAGCGGGTATAATAAATTTACCTACTTTGATGAGAAGGTCCTCTATGATTCCATCGAGTGTCACTACCGCGACTTGTCGGCTAGGCTGCCAGCGTCAACCTTGTCGCCCTCGGTTTTTAGCCCCGAGGTGTTGAATAAGGATAAGGGCATTAGATTAGCTGTTGCCCCTAAATCACCACAAAGCTCGGAGCATGACTTCTGAATTTGTATGGGGAGGGTAAAACTCCGGGGTCTTTGAGCTTCTTTGGCATTTTTTGCTCATTACCTGTGTTTGCCTCCTCGATTAGTGCTACGAGTCGAGACATCCCCAATCTAACTTTGTTCGCCATCACATCCTTCAAGTATTTAGCATACTTGGGCATTCCTACAAGACATCAATAAGAGGAAAATTTATATGAAGTTCTTTGAAACTCTTAATGAACTTTTTGAAACATTCACTTGCTCTCTTAGTCTACGAGGAATGGTGGTGGTGGTCTTTATGTGCATTTACTTGATGAAGGTTGTGTTTGTTGCCCGGCACTCGATTTTCTCCGGTATCGATGGATGGTCTGGTCTTACCAACTCTGGCTACCTCTTTTCTGACTCTTTAGGCACATCGGCTAATTGCCTTCGACACCACAAGCCCGATGGCATTGAAGTCTGCTTAGGGGTTAGGATCTGCGTCGCTTAGTAATCCCCACTTGCGGCCTGTGTTTTGAACCATTTTGCTATTTGACCCACTTGTTTTTCAAGATTGCGGAGTGGCTACTTGGCGATTCTGGAAATCTGCTGCAATCCTCGCACGATTTTACGCTAGCGGTGCAGGTCTCCATAATTTTCTGCAGTGTTTCCTCAATGCGCATCTATGCCCATCAATCTGCCTATTAAGCGTACGATGTTGTTAGGTTGCATAAAATTCTACTTTTGGTTTCCACCCCAAGAGAAGAATTCGGGTGGCCACCAATTGCATTTGGAGTTGTTTAGAAATTGATTCCTTTGCACATTCCCAACAAAATTGGTGATTCCGAATTGGCTCCACAAGATTACACGTTGTGCCCATTATTACCACAAATTTCACACAATTTCGGAGCTTATTTGACGCATTAACATGCAGTGTTGTGGTGCCTGGTTTATGGCGAGTCAATGATGTTGAAACGAAGCTAAGCGTGCGCAAGGCATTCAAACCATCACTTCTGTCAACCACGATCTTCTTCCTGCCCCTCTTGATGACTCATTTGTGCCACTCACTAGTTCCTTGTGCAATTGTTCAACAAAGTGTACAACTCATCATATGTCTTCTCCAAGGCTTGCCCACCCGATCTGAGTCTAGTAATATTTTATTGTGTGGGTCTAGACTTTCTACAAAAAGGTATGGGCCGGCCACTTCATTTGATTGCGCGCGGGGCACGATCTCACAGCTGACTTGAATCTCACCAGCCATATACAAGTTCTCATCCGGAAACACGCTTGGCGGGTATTTCACTTCTCAACTGCGGAGTCTTGCACGAGGAAAGAATCGATAGGGAACTTCTAACCAAGTCATTCCATTAAGTTATGGAGTTCGGTGGCTCGGCCTTCATCCACTTTCGCCTCCCAACGTGAAAATGGGAAAGAGGGTCAATCGGACAAAATACGGCTGGACACGTGGGGTGGGGACAAACGTGTCACTTATCTCAAGAAAGCTACGCCAAGTCTTTCGCTGGGTCATGTGCCATTACGGTGAATTTGACCCTTTGGAATGTAGCAGTGCACCATATTCTATTTAAGCTCAAAGTTCCCTCCTGGATCAGGTTTGCGGATACTAGAGGTCACGATACGTCGCTAGTGGGATTGCCACTTCTTGGCCCGGTCTTGCTTCCATTGCTTGGAGTAAGCACCTACGCTTGCCCAGCGGTGGTTTGTTGTTGTACCTTTCTTGAAGTCTCTTGACTTTTGGTCTAGAGCTACTCTCCTTTGCAAATGGATTTGACGTTCGGGTTGATCAACGGTTTCACAAGCTCTCTATTTCTAGCGGCTCGCGGAACCAACTGTCACCTGCAAATAAACGGACTAAGACCAAGTTTCTCAACACTTAAGGAAAATTTAATAAATCACACAAAAATAGATAAATTATCGAAAACTTCGCCGAGTCCGGCAACGCGCCAAAGCTGCCAGCGTAAGCGCGTCGAGTGCCAATGTTTGATAATCTTTTTCACATCGAGCGCGTACGCAAGTGTACGGGTCGTGCAAGTAATATAGTGGCTCTTTTTAAGAACTGGAATGTCGAACCCACATGAACTTGACCAATTCAGCTAACTACCATTTCTAGTGTGATCTTATTCTCTAAAGTGTTGGTGATAGACATTTCGATTTAGATAAATTAAGTCTAAGTTTGGGTCAACGAAATATTAAAAATTACCTAGGAGCAACATAGAGTTAAAACCAGTTAATCTCATGCGATACTACGTTTGCAATGGAATAAGCATGGAACTATCAATTGTTATTTCACGTAATTAGAATTGCATGTTCATGGTCTTTCGAGCCTCTAAACAATAATCTAGCCTCCTTTGCATCATTGTGAAGCGAGAGTTTAATTTTCTAGTCGCGGGCAATCAATTATGTTGTGGTTTACGGGGAAACGATTAAGGACTTTAAGTGCGTCTAACCATTTAACTCAACTTAGCCTCAAAAATACTTCTGCTTGAGTGAGTGATGTGACATCCCAAGTTGTTAACTTTACCTTAACCCATTGTGCTCAACCAACGGTGTTAGGTATATTTCTATCCAAACACGGAACCATCTCCAGAGATTACTTCATGCTCCCCACATTCTCGAGTCTGACCTAGGTAATGCCTTCTCAAGCTATTACCCAAGTTAACAAATGTGCTTTCATGGTGATCGATCATTAAAAACCTTGACAAATCGAGAATGCAAGGCAATAACAATCAGCCAGCAATTCCAAAACAATTTCGATCACAATCATAATCCATGGCTTCAACCCTAGAGGAAGGGTTCTAGCCATTCATGTTAAATAAGAAACTCTCTACACTACTATTAATCTACTCCTAAACTACATACTTACGAGATTGGTAGATGCGAAGGGAATTTGCCAAACCACAGATGAGTTCTCCCACATCTCCATTCCTCTAAATGAGTTTTCGAGAATAAAATCATGACCAAATGGAATTAGGAGCTAAGGGTCCTATTTATAGTAAATGGAAAACGTGCTTAATTTGGCTGTCATGGAACGGCTCCGTGTCCGCACGGAGTGTATCGCGGAAAGCGCTTGCCACTCACCGTGACACGGAGGCATCATGAAAGAACTCCTTTGGAACAACACCGAAATTTGGCCTCGCGAAGCAAGCACGCCGCGTTGGCGACGTGTGCATTTGCTTGGGCGACGCGTTGCCCTCCTCTTGTTCGTGCGGCTTTTTGCCGTGGCACGTTGCCAACGCGGAGTGGGCTTTTGGGCAACCTTGCCTGCCAGGTAGCGTGTAGACGTGCGAGTGGGAACATTTTGGACCTCCTCTTCTTGCTTAGATGTTCGCGTGTTGATTCCGTCTCCGCTTCCCTCACTACCAACTCATGGATTAGCTCCTCAAAAGTCATCAAAACCTACAAAACAAAGGCTAATCATGTTAGTTAGCACATATCTTCACATTTATATAAAATCACATGAAAATGTATAAAAATAACTTAAATGACAAGACTAATTTAAGTTATAACGCGTATCGAGCGTGATATTTTGCGTGATGCAGAGATGGCTGAGAAAGAATGAGAGGTGGAACAATAGAGACAAACCAAGAAGGTGAGCGTTACCATCGAAGTGCAAATCCATACATTCCACCTCCTAAGGTTGGAAATCCTCAAACCGGCCCGGGGAGTAAGTGATGCGGTAAGCAAAAATTGAAGACATACTCTAAAGAATTTTGAAGATTTTTGGATATTTCGGGCAAAATAGCATGCAATTACGCTTTATAATATAAATTAGTCTTGTTTATCTAATTAATTATTCATTTTCATGTAATTTTATATAAATGTGAATATATGTGCTAACCAACATGATTAGTCATATTTTTATTGAAGTTTCAATATTTGAGGAACAATTTATAAGTTAGTGAAGTAGAAGAAACCATGGCAAAACTGGCGCACAGGCGATGCCACGGCTGTGCGTGTGTCGCGCTGGCAGATGCCACGGCGTGCCATCCGTGCGACGAGGATGTGTCGTCGCGGCGCCGAGCGGCGTGACCTTGGCCCCAACGTGGCAAAGGCTGTAGAGGGTCAATTTTTGGGCAACTTCGAGCCTTCGCGTTTGGTCAGTGTGTCAGGCGAATTCATCACATTGCACACTCCGTGACACGTTGCTTGATATTGGGAAAAGAATTTCACTAATATAAATAGCACACTTAGGTTCATTTCTGAGATTCGACTTGGTGGAGCAAGAACGTGGGTTACGGGCGGTTGAGGGGACGAAAATCTTAGGGTTTCTCTCTATCTCTTTCTCCTTTATTTCAATTGTTTGTATGATTTACACTCATTTGATGATTTTAATCCAAAAATGAGTGGCTAATTTAACTTCTTCTTGAGGTTAAGAACAAGTTTGTATTGAAATGTGTTGATCATTTGTTTTTAATCTTTTCTTCTATGGTTGTTCTATTAATTCTTGTTCTTCTGTTAATGTTTGGCCAATGTTAATGTATATCTAAAAGTCCAGGTTTCACTCGAGAAACTGTAAATTGGAAAGTTGTGAATTAATAGGATATGATCTGTTCTTTGTTTGGGAAAATTGAGAATTGATTTACCTTCGGGATGAAATATACACGAAAGTCGTATTAGTCGATTATGGAATCGGTTTTGTGGCTAGAACATGAATTTCTTCTTATCACGAAGTGTTGATTCATGATTCTTAAGTTGGGTTAAATACGAGTTTTAATCCTAAGGCATAAGTTAGACTAGCCTAGGATGAAAGATTAACCACTTGTATCGATAATTAATTTCTCTACATTTTCATTTTAGCCTCAACATGCTCTCATTCATAGTTCAGACTCAAATTGTATATTCATTTAAGATTTAGTATAAATTTAGAAACAAATAAAAACTTTTTCTTTACATTGTTGTACGCATTTTTAGAGTTACGATTAATTGACACTTGAGTAGGTGCCCGTAGTCGAGTCCTATGGGATCGATACTTGGCTTACTTGAGCCACTTGCCTGCTTGTTCGACCACGTGCTTGCGTGTAGTCATCCCGAGATGGCGAACGGTGGAGGTCAGGCGAAAGAGGGGGGTGAAAGGAGGAATTAGGAGGCAGGTGTCTAACCTCGCTCAAAAAAGTGAGTTCACACTCGACATCCATCATGCATTTGGAAGCTCAAATGAATCACCTACCCGGCCCAAATAGACTCAAGAATGAAAGGAAAATTACCTAGTGAAAAGAAGCCTAGTCGAAACAAATGTTCAATGTATGGCTATTGTCACTAGAAGGGTAAGATAGAAGTGGTAAGAGGATTGGAGATGCACTAGGAAAGCCAAGTGAGGTGGAGAACCCGAAAGTAGTTGACGAAGATGAGGTTGATAAAATGCCAATGATTTTGGAGAATGAAGAAAACTATGAAGAAGAAACAAAGGAATAGGATGATGTGACCCACATTCAAGTTTATGATGAAGAAGCGGGCATGAAGGCCCCGGTTGATGATAGAGCTGAAGAAAGAATCCCAACACCATATCCACAATGGCTTACCAAGAAAAAGAAGGAAGATTAGTTTAAGAAGTTTGTTGACATGTTTAGAAAGTTGTCCATTAACATACTGTTAGTGGATATTTTGATCCAAATGTCTGGTTATGCAAAGTTTATGAAAGACTTGTTGAAAAAGAAGAAGGTGGTTGATGTTGTAAATGAAGAGAAAACGCACCAATGTAGTGCAGTAATGATGCGCAACCTTTCCCCAAAAAGGGAAGACCCCGGAGCTTTTACAATTCCATCCACGATTAGGATTTATGTGTTTAAGAAGGCTTTATGTAATCTCGGTGTAAGTATAAATCTGATGCCGCTTCTCATTTTAAAGAAATCAGGCCTCAGAAGTATGAAACCAACACCGATGCGGCTACTAATGGATGATAGGTCAATAAAAAGACCTGTAGGTGTGCAAGAAGATGTACAAGTGCGAGTTGGCAAGTTTATTCTCTCGACTGAGCAAACCAAGGCCCGTGGCGCCCAAGGGATGATAACCAAGGGTGGAGAAATCATGAAAAACAAAGATGGCCTGAAAGGAATGAGAGGTGGAACAATAGAGAGACAAACCACGAAGGTGAACGCTACCATCGAAGTGCAAATCCAAACATTCCACCTCCTAAGGTTGGAAATCCTCAAAACCAGCCAAGAGTAAGTGATGTGACTAGCTCAAAAATTGAAGACATACTCTAAAGAATTTTGAGGAAGGTGGAGTCGATCGAAAGAGGGGTGAAAGAATTAGGAGGGGAGGTGTCTAACCTCTCTCAAAAAGTGAGTTCACACTCGACATCCATAAAGCATTTGGAAGCTCAAATGAATCACCTACCAGCCCAAATGAACTCGAGAATGAAAGAAAAATTATCTAGTGAAACAATGCCTAATTCAAAAAAAATGTTCAATGTATGGTTGTTGTCACTAGAAGTGGTAAGAGGATTGGATATACACTAGGAAAGCCTAGTGAGGTGGAGAACCCAAATATAGTTGACGAAAATGAGGTTGATAAAATGCCTATGATTTCGGTGAATGAAGAAAATTATGAAGAAGAAACAAAGGAAAAGGATGATGAGACCCACATTCAAGTTTATGATGAAGAAGCGGGCATGAAGGCCCCGGTTGATGATAGAGCTAAAGAAAGAATCCCAGCACCATATCTACAACGGCTTACCAAGAAAAAGAAGGAAGATCAATTTAAGAAGTTTGTTGACATGTTTAGAAAGTTGTCCATAAACATACCATTAGTGGATACTTTGATCCAAATGTCTGGTAATGCAAAGTTTATGAAAGACTTGTTGAAAAAGAAGAAGGTGGTTGATGTTGTAAACGAAGAGAAAATGCACCATTGTAGTGCGGTAATGATGCACAACCTCTCCCCAAAAAGGGAAAACCCCGGAGCTTTTACAATTCCATGCACGATTAGGATTTATCTATTTAAGAAGGCTTTATGTAATCTCGGTGTAAGTATAAATCTGATGTCACTTCTCATTTTTAAGAAATCAGGATTCAGAAGTATGAAACCAACACCGATGCGGCTACTAATGGATGATAGGTCAATAAAAAGACCTGTAGGTGTGCTAGAAGATGTACTAGTGCGAGTTGACAAGTTCATTCTCTCGACTGAGCAAACCAAGGCCCGTGGCGTCCAAGGGATGATAACCAAGGGTGGAGAAATCGTGAACAACAAAGATGGCCTGAAAGGAATGAGAGGTGGAACAATAGAGAGCCAAACCAACAAGGTGAACATTACCATCAAAGTGAAAATCCATACATTCCACCTCCTAAGGTTAGAAATCCTCAAAACCAGCCAGGAGTAAGTGATGCGAGTAGCTCAAAAATTGAAGACATGTTCTCAAGAATTTTGAATCAGGTGGAGTCAACTGAAAGAGGGGTGAAAGAATTAGGAGGGGAGGTGTCTAACCTCTCTCAAAAAGTGAGTTCACACTCGACATCCATAAAGAATTTGGAACCTTAAATGAATCACCTACCAGCCCAAATGAACTCGAGAATGAAAGGAAAATTATCTAGTGAAACAATGCCTAATTCGAAAAAAATGTTCAATGTATGGATGTTGTCACTAGAAGTGGTAAGAGGATTGGAGATGCACTAGGAAATACTAGTGAGGTGGAGAACCCAAAAATAGTTGACGAAGATGAGGTTGATAAAATGCCAATGATTTCGGAGAATGAAGAAAAGTATGAAGAAGAAACAAAGGATAAGGATGATGAGACCCACATTCAAGTTTATGATGAAGAAGCGGGCATGAAGGCCCCGGTTGATGATAGAGCTAAAGCAAGAATCCCACCACCATATCCACAACGGCTTACCATGAAAAAGAAGGAAGATCAATTTAAGAAGTTTGTTGACCAGTTTAGAAAGTTTTCCATAAACATACCATTAGTGGATATTTTGATCCAAATGCCTGCTTATGCAAAGTTTATGAAAGACTTGTTGAAAAAGAAGAAGGTGGTTGATGGTGTAAATGAAGAGAAAATGCACCATTGTAGTGCGGTAATGATGAGCAACCTTGCCCAAAAAAGGGAAGACCCCAGAGCTTTTACAATTCCATGCATGATTTGGATTTATGTGTTTAAGAAGTCTTTATGTGATCTCGGTGTAAGTATAAATCTGATACCACTTCTCATTTAGAAGAAACCAGGCCTCAGAAGTATGAAACCAACACCGATGCGGCTACTAATGGAAGATAAGTCAATAAAAGACCAGTAGGTGTGCTAGAAGATGTACTTGTGCGAGTTGACAAGTTCATTCTCTCGACTAAGCAAACTAAGGCCTGTGGCGCCCAAGGGATGATGACCAATGGTGGAGAAATCGTGAACAACAAGGATGGCCTGAAAGGAATGAGAGGTGGAATAATAGAGAGCCAAACCAAGAAGGTGAACGTTACCATCGAAGTGCAAATCCATACATTCCACCTCCTAAGGTTGGAATTCCTCAAAACCAGGCAGGAGTAAGTGATGCGAGTAGCTCTAAATTGAAGACATGCTCTAAAGAATTTTGAAGAAGGTGGAGTCGACTGAAAGAGGGGTGAAATAATCAGGAGGGGAGGTGTCTAACCTCGCTCAAAAAGTGAGTTCACACTCGACATCCATAAAGCATTTGGAAGCTCAAATTAATCACCTACCAACCCAAATGAACTCGAGAATGAAAGGAAAATTACCTAGTGAAACAATGCCTAATTCGAAAAAATGTTCAAAGTATTGATATTGTCACTAGAAGTGGTAAGAGGATTGGAGATGCACTAGGAAAGCCTAGTGTGGTGGAGAATCCGAAAGTAGTTGACGAAGATTAGGTTGATAAAATGCCAATGATTTCGGAGAATGAAGAAAACTATGAAGAAGAAACAAAGGAAAAGGATGATGAGACCCACATTCAAGTTGATGATGAAGAAGCGGGCATGAAGGCCCCGGTTGATGATAGAGCTGAAGCAAGAACCCCACCACCATATCCACAACGGCTTACCAAGAAAAAAAAGGAAGATCAATTTAAGAAGTTTGTTGACATGTTTAGAAAGTTGTCCATAAACATACCATTAGTGGATGCTTTGATCCAAATGTCTAGTTATGCCAAGTTTTAAAAGACTTGTTGAAAAAGAAGAAGGCGGTTGATCCTGTAAATGAAGAGAAAACGCACCATTGTAGTGCGGTAGTGATGAGCAATCTTGCCCAAAAAATGGAAGACCCCGGAGCTTTTACAATTCCATGCACGATTGGGATTTATGTGTTTAAGAAGGCTTTATGTGATCTTGGTGTAAGTATAAATCTGATGCCACTGCTCATTTTTAAGAAATTAGGCCTCAGAAGTATGAAACCAACACCGATGCGGCTACTAATGGGAGATATGTCAATAAAAAGACCTGTAGGTGTGCTAGAAGATGTACTGGTGCGAGTTGAAAAGTTCATTCTCTCGACTGATTTTTTTATTCTGGATTGTGACATGGATGTGGAAGTTCCCATTATAATTGGAAGACCTTTGTTGGCTACCGGGCGAGCAATGGTAGATGTGGAGCTAGGAGAGTTAAAATTTGGGGTTTGTGGTGAGGAAGTCACCTTCAAGGTTTGTCCGTCAGCTGGAACTCCACCTTAATACAAGGTAATTGGAGTATTGCAAAATAATGATGAGGATAAGGTGTTGAAGCTGAGCGACACTAAAGTAGATGATGACCTGTCGAAAATGAAGAATTGAAAAAGGACTACGTCATTTCGTGATGATAAATAAGGCACTTCTTGGGAGGCAACCTAAGTTTTTATTGAATTATTTGATGTTTTTTTTTGTTTGTGTAGGAATTGAAAAATTAGAAGCAAACAAGAATGGGAGAATCGGCGAGAGACCGGCGAGCGACCGGTCCCGAAATGTGGATCGTCGAAGACAAGGGAGCCCAAATAAGAAAGCTGGGTGTTTAAATGAAGCATCAGTGGGACACTGGCGAACCTCCGAATCCGATTCATGGTTCGTCGGTGTATCGCCGATCTGAAGAAGAGTACTTGAAGCGAGGCCCAAGTTCGACGGGTAACCAGCGGGCTGCAATTTCAATTCGTGGACTGTCGGTGTGTCGTCGGATGGAACCAGATCACTAGATACAAAATAAGTTGAAATGAAAAGTAGAGTAGAACAACCAAATTGGACCGGCGAATCACCGGTTTAGCGCCAATTGGGCTTGTCCTGAATAAAAAAAGCAATTTTAAAAGACTGGCCCACAAAATCCCAAATGCTTTCCCAGCCGCCCTAATTATGCAAATATTCCCATAGCTTCCCTTTTCCTAATATTTTTCTTTCCATTTTTTTCTCTCAATTATACAACATTCCCTATTCAGTACAATTTCTTATTTTCACCCTCTCCATTTTCCCACCATTTCACCTTCCAACCCCCACCAACTCACCCACATTAAACACTCCACCTTCCCCTCAACCTATCACATTCCCACTTTTCACCTATAAATACCCATCCATATTTCACAATCAAAATCACTTTACTCTTACTATCTACTCTATACTCAGTTGAAGGTGCTATTTTAATGTTGAGTTATTTTCCTTTTTGAGGCTAGAAGAGTCTGCAAATAGTCTTCCAATTCGGTAACATTTCTCTTACCCCTGTTTTAATTTGAATATGGTTACATGATTCTGTAGGAGTACTATTTCCCTTCCCTTCATTGTTGAAATTTTTAATGTGTTATGCTTGTGATTGAAGTGGGTATGTTCTTTTATGATGAGATTATGAAAAGGGTGAAGTCTGAGTAACCCATTTACATAAAGCACAACATTTTGCCCGATGATAGATTGGGTGAAACCAATCTTAAGGGATAAAACTTCATAAACATGTGTGATAGTGGAGTATAATTTCTGGTCTTATGTTTGTGGTGAAAATGTATCAATTGGTGTTTGTGTTCAATGGGTCAAAATTTGGGACAGGAGGAGTCGGCATTTCGCTGGTCATCTTCGGCGAAAGACCGCTTGGGGAACCGGTTCACTCTGAAATTGGTCTTAGCCACTGAGTGAATCCAGTGATACTTTGGCAGTTCGTGAAATGTTATCGATGAAATGCCGCTTGAACCGCTGAAAATGAGCAGATTTCCCCAGTGCTTTGTTACATACCAGCTTCCAGTTGGCGGCTCGCGAATTGTCTTCAGCGAATCGCCGGTTGTTCGCCTGTACCACCTACTTTTTCAAGGATTGTTGGATCATCACTTTCTTCTCAGTTCTTATTTAGTTAGTTTCTTTTACTTTATTTTCTATTTCAATATCTTTTCACTAGAATGCTTGTTACAGAAACACAAATCATGTCATCCTCTAGGTCCTCCAGCAAAGGAAAGGCCCCTGCTTCATCTGTTAGCAAGGGCAAACGTAAAGCAAAGGCTGCTCACCCAGGCGCCAACACTAAGGAAGCTATTATTCTGTGTTCCAAACATGAACGAGCACTATGTTATCTGCCAGGGATGCTTTATCAAGACAGAGAAGAGGATTGACTTGGCTGGGTTGAAGGGTGACTTCTTGAATATCACTGAGCAATTCAACCATCGGTAATGGCACACATTTGCCAACCCTTTGCCGACGTACTACTACAGCCTTTTCACAGAGTTTTATGCCTCTTACCAAGCCTGCAAGATAGCATGCAACATCGGGGAAAAGTGGATAAGTTTCCCTGCCTGCCCTTGGTGATAATTAATGGGGTAGAAGTGGATATCACCCCGTCTGCCATCAGTTATCTATTTTGGGAAGATGAGATAGACTCTGGTATGAAATACAAAGCACTGGTGGACAATATGAAAGACAAATATAGGTGGGTGGCTAGCATTATTGATGTTGATACCCCTCTATGGGCCTCAGTGGGTGGCAAAATCTCTCTCCATGATTTCAAGTTTGAGGCCAAGCTATGGTTGGATTTTATTTTCTCTGGCATCATCCCATCAAAGAATGAGCAGTAGGTCACCATAGAATCAACTATCTTTATCGCTTGCATTATGTCAGGGGTCCCCATCAACTTTGGCGAAATTGTTGCTCAACAAATGAAGAAGAAGGCACACAGTCCAACACTTCCATGCCATATGCTGTGTTGATCTCACAACTTCGTGCAACAGCTGGAGTGCCTCTTTTTCCTGACGAGACTCCTTCCTTTTCTCTAGGAGTGATCACTATTGATAGGAAGAGAGATGTAGAGGCATCGACAGTGAAACATAAACGCCTACAAGTCTTCAGCGGATAAGAGGAAGCCCTCTCCCACTGGTCAGCCCAATCTCCTACCGCCCCATAATTCAATGTGCCCCTGCCTGACTTGTTGGGCCAAGCATCAGGTGACATTTCCTAGCTTAGAGATTCTCCACCTCCGTAATCTTCTCAGCCAAGTGGTCTCCATCATCTTGTGGAGATGAAAAACTCGCATGAGAGCAAGCTTCAATGCTTGTCCAAGAGTCTCCCACCACTCATTTCCAAAACTATCAAGAAGGAGCTCAAATTGCTATACGAGAATGTTGCCACTTTGTGCAAGTGGGTGGAATGAGTGTTGTTGTCGGGAAAAAACTCCCGCCACTCTCGTTGTTCTTTTTGCATAGTACATTGGGGAAAATGTATGATCTTAAGTGGGGGGGAGGAATGAGCACTGTTGATGGGGGGTATTTGTTTCTTAAGCTTTAGTAATTCCAGCCTTTGTCGGGCTGTTGTGATTGATGATTGCCCTTGTCGGGCGTGTTTTGTTATTTGAATTAATGAATGAATTGGTTTGTGTCTTTTTGTGAATGGTAATTAGTGACTCAATGGGGTCTCCGATTTTAAGCATCGTATTTTGAAAATTTCGAATGAGGTGACCCCAAGAATTGTGTTTCTTTTTTGTCATTGTAAATAGAGTAGTTTACAAATTAAAACTACGAGGGTTTTCTTTTGACCATGGTTGTTTCCCAAGGATAATTCTTTTATTTTAGTTAATTTTGTTGTCGAACCGAGTTGGCTTTTCCCGATGATGGATTGAGTGGTGACATTCTTAAGGGAAATTCCATGTCACTTGAGCTTATTGTGAAGTTGTTTTAAGAGGTATCAACTAAATTTTTTTATTTTGATTGAAATGAGAATGTGAAAACAAGGGCATGAAGATGGAGATAATGAGCAAGTGTTGACACCGTAGCATAGTAATCTTGGTCGTATGTTGTAAATTCCCTGCTTTATGATGTTTTCTTTGACTCACGTGCCTTATTTCATGTCTAGTTCATGTATGTACAAGTATGTTTATGATTATCATGATTAAAATAGCACATATGTTTGCGCAGAAAGATCTCAATCTTCGACAAAAGTGGTGGTTGGAGCTACTTAAGGACTACGATATGAGTTTTCTTTGCTACCCGGGTAAGGCTAATGTGGTTGCGGATGCACTTAGTAGGCTCTCTATGGAGAGTGTCTCCCACGTGGATGAGGGAAAGAAGGAGTTGGTGAAAGATGTCCATCGACTTTCAAGATTGGGAGTTAGATTGGTCGACTCGACCGATGGCGGAATTGTGGTACAAAATGGATCTGAATCGTCCTTGGTAACCGATGTGAAGGATAGACAAGATGAGGATTCAATGTTAGTAAAACTAAAAGAAGCCATCCGTAGTCAGAAGGTGGAGGTTTTCTCCCAAGAGAGAGATGGTGTGTTGCAGTACCAGGGTCGTCTGTGTGTTTTGAAAGTAGATGATTTGAGGGACCGGATATTGCAAGAGGCACATGGATCCAGGTACTCTATCCATCCGGGTGCCACCAAAACGTATAATGATTTATGGGAAATATATTGGTGGAACGACGTGAAGAGGGATATTGAAGAATTGGTAGCCAAGTGCCGGAACTGTCAGCAAGTGAAGGTCGAGCACCAAAGGACGGGAGGCGCACTTCAGGATATTAGCATTTCTACTTGGAAGTGGGAAGAAATCAATATGGACTTCATAACTGGGTTTCCCCGTACTCGCCGGAAACATGACTCCATTTGGGTGATGGTCGACAGGTTGACCAAGGTGGCACATTTCCTGCTAATGAAAACCACAGATTTAGCGTATGATTATGCCAAATTGTATATTAGGGAGTTGGTTCGACTTCATAGAGTTCCCTTGTCTATTATTTCAGGCGGAGGTACTTATTTTACCTCCCAGTTCTAGCGGTCTTTTCAGAAGGTGCTTGAGACTCAAGTTAACCTCAGCACATCCTTTAATCTGCAAATGGATGGCCAAGCTGAACGAACAATCCAGACTCTCAAGGACATGTTGAGAGCATGTGTGATGAATTTCAAAGGTAGTTGGGATGATCATTTGCCCTTGTTCGAATTTTCTTATAATAACTGCTATCACTCTAGCATCCAAATGACACCGTTCGAGGCTCTTTATGGACGGAGGTGTAGATCGCCCATTGGATGGTTTGAGATCAACGAGGAAGCCATAATAGGGCCTAATTTTTGTTCATGAGGCTATGGTAAAGGTTCAGTTTATAAGGGTTTGGTTATAGATCGTGCAGAGTCGTCAGAAATCATATACTGATGTGTAATGGAGAGAGTTGGAGTTCGAGGTGGACGATTAGGTATTTCTGAAGGTATCTCCCATGAAGGGAGTCATGCGGTTCGAAAAGAAAGGAAAACTCAGTCCCCGCTATTTTGGTCCCTACTGAGTTATGAGAAGAGTTGGTAAGGTTATGTATGAGTTGGACTTTCCATCAGAGTTATCCTCAATTCATCCCTTCTTTCATGTATCGCTCTTGAAAAAGTGCTTGTGTGATCCAGCTTTAGTTGTCCCTGTAGAATGTTTTGGTGTGAGAGATAGCCTCAGTTATGAGGAAATTCCAGTTGCAATCTTGGGCTGTCAGGTTCGGAGGCTGAGGAAAAAAGAAGTAGCTTCAGTAAAGGTGTGATGGAGAAATCAGCATGTTGAAGGAGCTACATGGGAAGCCAAAGCAGATATGATGGCTAAATACCTCACTTGTTCCCTACCGGCTCAGTTTCAATTTAAGGTATCAGTTTTTCCCTAATTCTATCATCAATTTCCATGTTCAGTTCATGTGCACAAGTTTGATTTATGTTATTATAGATGTATATGATGTCTTAAATCGGTACCGCTATGTGGTTCTTTTCAGAGATAGTCATTCCGTCAGTCTTTGGTTTAAATAATCAGTATTTGCATATGATGAATGTATGATTCTGAGTTTTCTGTGTGTTTCTAACATTCTAGGATTAATGTTCCCATAGGGGAGATATTGTTATACCCCGGGGACCCAAGGATCAGACCCGGTAGCCAAAATGATGAAAAACTGAATTTTCGCACCAGATCACAAAACCATCCGTGAAGTGGCTCGTCAGGAGTGACGACGAGTCGTGAGGTGACTCGTGGTAAAGAAGGGCCTGACAAGGTGTTGGGTGAGGCAACGATTATGACCATGAGTCGTGGTCATGCTTCACAACTCGTAAGGTCATCCGGTGGCATGGACTAAGAGGTTGGCTAAGGTTTTAGGGTAGTGAGGGTCACGGGTGGTGACCACGATTCGTGTGCAGCTCCCACAATTTGTAAGGTCCCTCGTGGTGTCCTCTGAGTTAATTGGGCAGTAGACTCCACGACTCCAGGCCACTGGTCTTTGGTCCTGGTCACGAGTCGTCCAGTCCCTTGTGGGGACTGTCAGTCAGCAAATTTCTGTTATTTTAGTAAGGGCTTTTCTGTATTTTCTAAGTCGTAGGGGCCTATAGTACATCGTTTTAACATCGGAAAGGGTGGTTTAAGAGGGGATAGACTAGCCTAAGTCCTTATTCATGCATGCAAAGGTTTGGGAAAGTGATAGAAGGGTGATCTAGGTGATTTCAAGGTGTTCTTCATCAATTTCCTCTTTGGAAATCTAGGGAAGTTAAGAACTAGTTATTCCCAGGTATGTAAAGCTACCAATGGGTGATT
>JACEIK010002386.1:0-62619 GCA_018107945.1 Datura stramonium
TGGGCACGATGGGGAGGGAGGACGGTGGGCTGGGACGGCAGCCGGTGGGGTTTGGGACGAAAAATCGCCAGTGAGTGTGAGAGAAATGAGAGGAAGAAAGAAATGGAGAAGAAATGGTACCTGGACTGATTATATTTAACAAAATCGATGGACAGTGTCGATTAGTCTGTCGATTTTTTTGTCAAGATTGGGTCAGCTCATTTAATTAAAACTCTGATGGACAAATCGACACTATCCGTCGATTTTTTAAATTAAATTAAAAAAATAAATTTTAAATTATTATCTTTATATAAGTAATTATGATTAGTCTGCCGATTTTTTGTCAAGATTGGGTCACCATTTAATTAAAAAACTTCTGGATGGATCAAACTGACACTATCCTAATGATTTTTTAAATTAAATTAAAAATTTAAATATTTGATTTTTAAAAGCTTGAAATATTATTTTTGAGAATTGAAGCTCCTTTCCCAGTTTTTAGCAGTTTTAAATATTTTTTTAATATATATTGACCATGTCCGTCAATTATCTATTTCACGCAAAATTGGTGAAAATAACAAGGGATAAACCGATATCTTTACGGTTCTTTGGGCACGACAGCATATTACAACCGATAACCGATAAGTGGAAAATCAATAGCTTTTGAAATCGAATTGAATCGATCGATATACAACCCTATTTTATATATAATTAAGTAGTAAAGTAAAGAAACACTAAATATTTCCGGAAATTTAGGTGTGTAAATATATAGAATTTGAAAATGACTAAATAGGCAAAATATGTACCCAATTCCCCCCCGAGTTAAGTAACCAAAACCAAATGGGGTTAGCGACGATACACATGCAAAGGAATTAAGATTCAATCAAAAATTGTTGGCTTCATTTTTTGTCGTTTTATGTCTTTGCGGCAACGTTGTATTTTGGTACGTCCCCACTCATGCTTTTCAAGTTATCCGACAAAAGTCATGTTCTGGTCCATCATAAACAACACGTACAATCGGGATAAATTTAAATTCATAATATAATAGATGATAAATGTAGATAATATTATAAAGGACAGAACACATTTTTTACTTAATCAATTGTACAGATAAATAAATGTTAAAATAACTTTAAATTTTCCAAATGTGGGTGTCACTTTAAAAATGTCTTATCTTTGTCCTTTTAACTCTAGAAAGAAGTTCCAAATTTTATATTATAGTCAAAATTTGGAGAATGAACTTGAATTTTTTTTTCTTGAAGAGAATTCAATATACAGAACTTACATTTTTTTTTTTTGAAACTTTGGTTAACTTTCAAAACAACAATTTATTATATCAAAAGATTTTAGTAAACTATTGAAATTATTGAGAGAGTACCAAATGCTGATAGTGACAAAGGTTAATAATTTTCATTGGACGTGGAGTCAACGAGTTCAGTCAAACAAGTTACAAAGACTTTTTACATTTATGTAGCGTATTTATTTTGTAGTTGATCAATCTAATATTTTCTTAAACTAGTGCAAATTAGACTTAAAAATCACGAAGCCTACCTTACCATCTTACGAGATAATCTATTAATAACAAGAGT
The DNA here is from genome assembly GCA_018107945.1 of Datura stramonium. Lineage (NCBI taxonomy): Eukaryota > Viridiplantae > Streptophyta > Magnoliopsida > Solanales > Solanaceae > Datura > Datura stramonium. The sequence goes on from JACEIK010002386.1 coordinate 1,566, forward strand.
AGGAATGGATCGTAATGCAAGACAAAATGAAGGAATTTGGGATGCTACATGAGTTAAGGTTTGGACATATTTTCCTTGAATAAAATGGTTAAGAACAGCTAAATAGCACAAAGCATTTGGAATAATATTGCTTAGTGCAACAGCAGTACTACAGAACTTGCATTGACCAATTATGAGGATAATCAAACCTTTATAAAATGCATAATGTATAATCTATTAGTTAAATAAACTTAGAAGTGCACTTGGTTGAATAATGATTATCCATTAGGTTGAGGTAAAAATACGTTCATAAAATAAAAAATATTATGACATTAATAATAATGTTATCAGATTGGATAATATTTGAGATCGATCATAGCAGTTAAATAAAGTACTACTTTTAATATGAAAAAGTAAACGTGAATAAACTGATAAAGAATTGGTTCTTTATACTTTTGTACTGGTCTTTAATTTATGTCCCTCGTAATAAATAATTTTTTTTATAAAAAGTAAATTTATATTTTCGTGTTATAATATCTCAAAAATTATATACGGACATGATTTTAACTTCTAAAGAACTTATTCCCCTTTAGACATAAATTTGATTGTTAAAGGATAAAAAATTAAACATCATCACATTTGAAGGGAAAAATGTGCAATTTTATGATACATAACTTGAACAATTGAAGTGTTAGGCTAAAACTACCCAAAATACTCACTACAAGAATGACCTATAAATTTATATAAGGTCGCCTTGAAATTTTGGTCTGATTAACAAAATTTCTATGAAATAACCTCCGCTTCAAAAATTTGTTAGGTGAAAATTTTGTTGCCAATCGGGTATAAGTTGTCGGCATAAAGTAGTTTTACTTATAGTGCATAAGTTCAGAGTATTTCAATAAGCTAGAGATAGTGAACCTACTCAATTAGTCACAAGTTCTACCTTATAAGCAAAAGTTGCATGTGTTGCTCAATTATTCGCATATTAAGTGATAGCCGGTAAGATTTGATAATATGCATTTTACATATCACAAATTGGTCACGTTGTGATGTATCAATAAAATTGACTTGTATTAATTATTCACTTGATCATGACTTTTTCCTCTATTTTATAAAGGGGTCGTTCTTATAATCCACAAAATAATATTTTATACTTTTAAATTTAAATGTGTTTGTTAAATAAACGTAAGAAAAGAATGACATTGATCATGAATAATTTACAAATAAAGTAACTCAATCGATTCAACTTAAATTTCATGTTCAATAGGTGAGAAATTACATTAATTTCACCCTATAACTTATCGAAATTTCTTAAACTCAGGCCCAGACAAAATTAACTTATGCGCACGTTGTACTAGAAATTATTCCCCGATAAAAGAAATTTTGTCCAATGAATTTTGCAAGATTTTTCTAAGCATGGGAGAAAAGTTCAAGACCACCTCATATATTCTTTCTGCAATTTCCTCCTTAAAATGATATAATATATTATATACAACAACATTTCTATTTTCTATTTAAACTCCTGGGTCTAATCTATGGGCTTCTGGGGTATAACAAAAAATTACATGACATAACATAGCATAAAAAATTAAATAACAAATAAATTAAAAATATTTTTAATATATTATAATATTATTCACTTTAAATTAAATTTATTTACCCAAAAATATCTCATACCATTCAAAATTCAAACATGTGACTTACTTTTATTTTCGCCTCACTAATAATAGATATTTTATTCACACACTCAGCTCAACAAATTGACCAATCATGTGATAGAAATTTATGCTGGATTTCTTCGATCATTTTGTTTTGAAGATAAGATAGATGTAAATCAGTAAATATTAAAATATAAAATAAAGAGAAGTGGAAAGTTGAAAATGTGGTTATAAAGTGAAGAAGTAAATTTTAGCTAATAAAGAGCTAGAGAAGAGAGTTTCTCCTTGCTCGGCCATTGTTGCTTAGTTCTGACTTCAAATTTTAAATTTGGATCGATAAGCTTTGATTGATATATTATATTTTTTTAGACCAAATTTATTAAAATCTCCATTATCTATTTTTCAAATCTGACATTTTTCAAGCAATATTTACTTTAAAATTTTTAAGGAGTTTTATTATTCTCAAACGGTATAATTAACTTCGACGCACACCTTAATGGGCATGTCTGCACCTTTTGATACCCAATCGCGACTATAAATTTTAAGTGTTTGGCCTTAGTTTTTCCTACCAACGAAAAACAATACATTCTTTTCCTCTCTTTTGAATTCTCTATATAGTTTTCAAAAGCAAAAATATAAGTATCAAGTGTGATTCTATTATATCATTTGAGTTCGATAGAGTTCTGTAATTTATATCGCCGCTACGTAAATGATTTTCCATTCTATCACCGGAGGGAAGTAACTCAATTCCTTGACAACAATGATATAATTTTTTAAGGACACACAAGAAATTTATGAATCGAAACAATTTTTCCTATTTCTTTCTATATTTTTATTTTAATTATTAAAAAAGGGTTCAAAACAGAAATAATAATAATTTATACCGGTTAACCAAGTCCTCTAACAAGGTTGCTGCTGGCTATTGGTTTTTTCCTAAATCCTTATTGCGCGGGGGAGTATATTTTAGAATTAATGCAATTGATAGAAAAAAGTGTGAAGCATAAGAGTGAGGAAAAAATTGTTACCTGTTGTATTGGATCATATTTTATCAGTATATTTAATATTTATTTTAGTTATTATTTGATATTTTTTTAAATTATTAATATATAACATAATATAATTACAAAAATAATTTAGTTTATTTAAGTATTATATTTATTAAAATGATAGAAACGATTTGATCATAATTCACTACTCATAAGATATACAATATATTTGTAAACGCCAAAATTGGGCATAATAAATGGTTTAACCCGGTGAGTATGGAAATCCGGGGCGTTGACTTGTCTTCAGATTGGTTCCTCCTTTCTGTAAGTTGGTGTTTGGCTGAGGCCATTGTCAATGATCACACCACTTCTAACAGCAGCCAACACACTGTAAAATCCCTGCAATTTACAGTTGAAATTTGGTGCATATATTACTACTATAATAATAATGGTGACGGAATCTACGAACCCATCATCTTTGTTTCACCAACAATACTCCCACCGTTTGTCAACAGTTACTTACAACTTTGCTCTTCTTCCATAAGTCCACCAGGAAAATTAAAAAAGAAAATTCATCTTTTCATCTTCATAAAATCAAGATTTCTCCTTTTCCTTTTTGATTTCTTTGGAATTGATGGTAGCAGTTCAGTGTTGAGTATTATAGAAGGATAAGGAGAAAGCAGTTTGATGGGGAATTGTTTTGGATCCGAGATTTTTGACCCTAATCCTAGTAGCAATAACCGCAGCTACTCATCTAGACCTTCCACCCCAGGTATATATGCCTTCTTATACTCTTTTCCTTTTCTAGATACTCACGTTTTTCTTGTTTCTAACTAGTCAAAAGCAAACCCATTCTTTTTAGCAGTCTCGTGAATGATTTTATTCTTCTTCTTCCTCCTGTCAAAATTCCCAAAGGGGGTTTCTCGTTTTCGTTTTCTATGGGAAAGATTTTGACTATTTCCTACATTTTCTGCATGTCATCTTGTGCAAATGGCCATATTTTCTCTGTTTTATTTATTTTTACAAAAGGACCCAAGTGGCTCCTTCCTGTTTCTTTGGCAATCGTAATTGTTGTTTTCCTTGCTAGAGTGCTGACCATAACTTAGAGGTGCAATTTGTTCTTTCTAATTTTTGCTAAAGCCCCTTTCAAATTTCATAGCTTTTAGCTTAATTGCGAGTTGAAAGACTAGAATTTTTGGATTTTCATGAGTACTTTTTTGTGCAGATACATCAAAAAATTATAGCAGCGGTGTTGATTTTCGACTAGCAGCAGTACTGGGTATAGCCGATTTTCAGTGGTCGTGCGAGACTCATGTTTGAATGGCGAAATATTGCCTTCTCCAAATTTGAAGACATACAGTTTCTCTGATCTGAAGGCTGCCACAAGAAATTTCAAGTCTGACACAGTTTTGGGGGTGGGCGGTGTTTGGACCGTATTCAAAGGCTGGGTTGATGAGAAGACACTTGCCCAAACTAAAGTTGGCACTGGAATGGTTGTTGCCATCAAGAAGTTGAACTCGGAGAGCATGCAGGGATTCGAAGAGTGGCAGGTATATCAATTTTTAACAATTTTTTATACAATGGTATTTATGCTCTGCACAATGTTGGACCTTCCTTTGGGGAAGGAGTTAATAGTTCGACCTTTGCTGTTGGAGAAAGATCTTTCATTGCACAAACTAGGAAAATGCCCATGAACGCAAAAAACATAAGCAAGTATGGCTACCTTGTTGCTGACCATTTAGGGGTAATTTTGAGGCGGTGGTTCTTAAATATGCTGAAAATTTGGGAATCCAGTTTTTGGTTAACTATTGCGTATGAAACATTTTCAGTTTCTGTTATTTAGTCAAGTAAAACCTGTAGGTAGATGGGCATGGGCTAGTCCATGGTGAGACTGTGTTTCTCTAACAAACCAGGATTGCCAGATGAACTCTTTGATGAAGTTGAATGGATAAACTATTAAAGTGGAAACATATTGAGATATCTTTATATGTAATTCAATCTTGAATCAGTTATTGATAGATTTTAATTGCTTCATTTGCATGTTTCGAGATGGAAACAGACATTGATCTTGCTAGTTCACATTGTGTACTGATTATACACAATTACTTGCTGAATATAAAGTCCTCTATTAGTTTGTTTTGAGTGCATATTTCTCCGTTTAGATCCCAACCATACAGATAAGGTATGAGCAACACTTTGTAGTTTGCATAACTATACAGAAATTAGCAACAAATAATTTCTTGTCAGATTTGAGTTAATAATATAGATATAATGTGTCAAACTTCCTATCTTACTCCTAATCACGCATTTTGAGAAATGAGTACACATCTGCTTCCTTAATAATATCAGTTTTATTTAGTTGTTGAAATAATCTTCATAGTAACTTCAACTTACCTTGTATTGAACACATTTTCTGCAGTATAGTGGCCCAACATTTAATTGATGTCTTCAGGTAATTGTAGCGTGGGGAGATATGAATAGTATAAGAGCTATCTGCCAATTGTATTGAAGACCTCTCCAAAGTTATGGTGCCAGACTTGGCAAATTGAAATGAAATCTCTTTTCATATCAGATAGGTAGTTGATTGGGTGGGAGGAGGAAGAACACAGCCTTCTGAACATCCAAAATCCAGCCAACCTGGGAATAAAAGGCTGCTCCTTACAAAATTGACTGCTTAGATATAATTCGAAGCAAGATCAAGGGTTTCATATGCATTATTGTTGCCCTCTATACTACACACAGTTGTATGTAGTCGACAAGTAATATTCCTAATGAGGACTTATGACTAAATTCAGACCAAATTAAGCTCTTTTCTAAATTATGTTATCTGCCATTCGTGAAGTTGAGATAGGTGTACCATTATCTTTTAGAGGGAGACGTACAATTTAGTTATTGAGGCTTCATATTTCCTTATTTAGCTATCAGGAACGTGCACTTGAACTTTTTAATATTCTTTCTTGGTTTATCAACTAACTTCTGTATTAAGTTAGTTCACTTTAAATTTTATATTATTTATATCATTTATAGACTATAGTTGGATGATTTAGCTACTCTTATTCGCTCAATTAACTGCAGGCAGAAGTGAATTTCTTAGGAAGGCTTTCACACCCAAACCTTGTTAAATTGCTGGGATATTGTTGGGAAGACAAGGAACTGTTACTTGTATATGAATTCATGCCAAAGGGAAGCTTGGAGAACCATCTTTTCAGAAGTAAGAAGTTCTGTAGTAGAGTTTCAACCGAAACAAGGTTAATAATGATATGGTGCACTGATCTCTGGTATGTTGCTTTGCAGGGAGCACAGCTATTGAACCACTTTCTTGGGAGCTGAGGCTCAAAATCGCCATCGGAGCAGCACGAGGCTTAGCTTTTCTACATTCTTCAGAAAAGCAGATCATTTATAGAGATTTCAAGGCCTCCAATATACTGCTTGACGGGGTACAATCTTTTGACTTGTGATTCATTTGGTAGGCCAGTTTTCTAACATATTATAACAATAAGAGAATAAGGACTCCATCTGTACCAATAGTCGTAGTATTGCTCTTGTAGTTTGTTGACCTTCGGTACTATCTGTTATTTCTTGTACTTTGGATTATTTTGTTGTAGATACCATTCTCGTTACTATCTGTTGTTTTTGTTACTACATGTTTGCTGCAATTTCTGCTTCTGATACAGCTTTGGACCTATGTTGCTGGGACTCTTCAAAAATGTCAATAGCGTGTCGGATTCTCCAAAAGTAATGTATTTTTTTGAGAATCCGACACAGATGCGGCATTGAAAGTGAAAAATCCGGTGCAACTTGGCTTTGGACGTTATCCTTGAGCCGATGGTTCATCGAAAACAACCTCTCTACCTCTCGTAGTAGGAGTAAAAGTCCCGCGTACACTCTACTCCTCCCCAAACCCCACTTTTGTGGGACAACACAGGTAATGTTGTTGTTGTTGTTGATGCAGAGAATAAGGACAAAGAAAAGTTAGATTCAAGAGTCAACTACTACATTGGTTGGACCAGTGGCCTCTTAGCAACGGTGTAATCCGACACCCTACTATAGCCTTTTCTTATGTGTGTATAAATAATTTTTTTAGAAAACTATATATAAACACACACAATAGGTCGGTGCTGAAAAGAAATCAATGTAACTATTACTTGGTATATAAGTAAAGTCTTAAAACACTACAATCCCAGATCCAAACCCACCATAAAACCGAATAGTGACTATAAATCTCAGCAAAAATCCTGCACATGCCATTGTCCCTAGTGCTTACAGCATAGTGCATGGTGTGTGTTAGGTGCACATCATGTACCCGAACCTTGTCGTAGATAAAAGATCGGTATAAGTGGAGGGTAGAGGGGTATCTATCGAGCTTCGAACCGTGCGGAACTGTCCCTAGGGGATTTCTCGACATCGTACAAAATCCTGCATATGCCATTGGTTTGACATATACTGTAGCTGGGTAATTTGGGTCAGTGGTAGTTTGATTGCCATTATTTGTTTTCATTTTTTCTGTTTGTAGTACGGGCATGTGATTGATTGAAGGGTAAGAGAATCTTGCTATAGCTTAGTGCATATCCCTTATGTTTTCTCTTTATTTTTTCCTTCATCTTTCACATAATTGAAATGATGAGCAAGACCTAGAATCGGCTGGATTCCTGAAATTATTCAGCTATTATATTTTGGCTTTTGGGGGATTTCCCATTCTGTATGGTTGCCTAATATTTCTCAAGAAGGCTGTGAGTGTACATTTATGCGATGATGTAAGCACTAATACTGAATTTAAATGTTTGTTCTGTTCAATATCATGAATGTCACGTTTCTAATTTCATATTGTTTGTTCTTTTCTGATGGGACTAAATTGAAAGGATATATGGAGTATAACTATGTTTTTTCTTCAATAGATTTTCCTCCTTTCCAACTTTAATGTACATCGGCATAGGGGCCTCCCTTGTCTTCACTTTTCTCTTTGTAGAGTTACCATGCAAAGCTATCAGATTTTTGGTTTAGCTAAAGTGGGGCCTTCGGCGGGGAACTCACATGTGACTACTCGTGTCATGGGCACATATGGTTATGCTGCTCCTGAATACATTGCAACAGGTAAGCACTATTTTCGAGCCCTTATCCCCTCATTTTCAGATTTTGAAATTATGAGCATAATTCCAGCCATATTTTAGCTCAAAAGTGATTCCATTCTGCGGACTTTAATGGGTGAGACTCGCAAGTGACTTGAAGGCTTAGCTCTGACTTCGACTTGACTCGAAGTTGCTTGGTTTTCAACAAGCAAATAACCATAGTGCTTTATGAATTAGTTAAGTAATGAAATTCATTGTTTGATAGATTTGTCTCAACTTTCAATTCAAGGTGGCTCTCTTTGTGCAAAAAATTACAATTTGTAGAAACTAGGAGGAATATCTGATCATTTATCCAAAATTAGAACTTCATTATTTCTTCTTAAAATTTCTTTTTAGTATCACTATTGCCATATGTGGTCAGTGTATAAACCACTAACATTTTCCACATTCTCCTGCATAGGCTCAGATTTCAGTACATAAATATACAAAACTATGCATGCACATCTATTGAACCACCAGTAGTACTTGACGCTATTATGCTATGCATTAAATTGCAATTATAGATGTATAAGAAAGAGTAGGGATTTCTAGCTTTATCTATTTTGCCAGTGTGCCGAGCAAGAGTACATTGAAAGAAAAAGCTAGATCCCAAGAATATTTGCAGTATAATGTGCTAATCCAAGGATTCTTGTCATGTCAACAGGTCATCTGTATGTAAAAAGTGATGTGTATGGATTTGGTGTGTCGTCTGTTGAGCTTTTAACAGGCTTACGAGCACTTGACACAAAACCACCTGGGAAGGACAGCATAATTTGGTGGACTGGTGAAACCAATGCTTTCTCACAAAAGGAAGCTGAAGTCCATTATGGACGCCCGAATGGAAGGCCAATATAGTTCAAAGGCAGCAACACTTACTGCTCAGCTTACTATAAAATGCCTGGAAGGAGAACCTAAGAAGAGGCCTTCTATGAAAGAAGTTGTGGAAGTGTTGGAACAAGTTGAATCCATGGGGAAGGAGAAACCAAAAGTCCAAAAGCAAAAACCCGAGCCTCATCTCATCGATACAAGCAACGCCGAGAAGTCATCTCACCACATGGTGCAAGCAACCATGGATCTGGAGCCGGATCTAGAAGATGACAGGTACAACTGGAAAGGTAAATGCGAACTGCAGGAAAATGAGTTTGTGTATACATTTAATTGTATTGAATTTGTTGTAATCCTAATTTTGGTTAAATCATTGAATTATAGAATGTTTATACAAATGGTATTGTCTGTCACCTCTGTTATTCCAGGAATGAATGTATTACTATCGGTTTAACTTATAAGGAAACTGGATATAATTTGTGTAAGGTATGACTACAGCTAAGATAACTGGACAGCTCTCCCAGTGTGGTGAAATGCAAATTTGTACAAGCCAAAAGCCGTGGTAACTTGTTAGGCCCCTTTTGTACTAAAATGTATGATACAATATTTATATTATTTGCATAAACCAAAAGATGTTGTAAGTCTTTTTATATTTATTAAGATTAAGATGTATGAATTTGAATGACCATAAATATTAAATGATGTATTAAAATTTGTAAACTAAATAATTGATTATTTGTTTTAACATTTGAGATAAATAAAAATTTGGCTTTATTGAGAATTAATAAATATAAAATTTAAATAAAATACTAATTAGCTTTATATATCAACAAACTATTAGAAAAATAAATTTTGCATGGTGGTCGTTGCTGGTGATGATTGATGCAGGTGGTTGTGGGTGCTGACTGGCGGTGATAATTCGGTGGGCGGGGTGATGGTTGATGGTGGTGATTGTGGGCAGTAATTTGTGATGATAATGGCTGATAATAATGATTAACAATGGTGGTTGATGATGGTAAATGGTGGTGTTAGCTAATAATTGTGGTGGACAATGGTACTCACAACAACGGTAGCGATTAATAACAGTGGATGACAATATATACCGGCGGCTAATAGTGGCGATTGTTAGTGTGGTTGTGATAATAATGGTTGGTGATGATGATTTGTAATGCCCCAAAAATTTTAAACTATAAAATTTTAAACTAATATTTGTAATTCAATTGACCATTTCTCGTTAGTAAGAATAAATTATACTTCACATTTCCTATCTGAATTTTACAATATTTGAATATTTGCTTATTTTTATAGTGATAATATTTTTAAGGGATAATTATGTAAAAATACTTTTACTAACATTCTCTTAACTAATTATGAAATGGGAGAGATATTAGCGTTTGTGCAGCCAACTCTTAATTTTTTTGGGCACGCAAATTTTTTTTTTTTTTTTTGAAAATTTCAGCAAAGTGATATATATCACATTTGGGCTCAAACTTTGCTAACCTCCTCTCCATATTTTCGTTCCTTCCAAGTTAAAAAACTCCAATATTCTCTTCTCATTATATCTTCCCTCCCATCAAATCAACCAAAACTTGTTTGTTTTGATAGAAACTCAAGCCACTCTCTCCTTTAAGATTGTAAAGATAAGACACCTGAGCCTAACTCAACCCAAAAAGCTAGCTCATGAGGGGAGGATTTTCCAAGTCCATATAGCAAAACCACCAGTCCATTCGACAACCAATGTCGGACTTTAACCTACTCTAACACTCTTCATGTCGTGCCCGACTGTAGCGTGGATGAGAGTCCAAACTAGAATGGACCCGGCTCTGATACCATGTAACCGAAGGTACAAGAATTCTTGATATCTTATTCCATGAATTAGTATAAATACATACATATAGAGCCCTAACTATGGAAAGAATAAAAAGATCCTATAGATGTGATATTAATCCCTACAATTATGCTATAGGTATGATATCAATCTCTACAATTATACTATGGATATGTGATGCAAAGATAGAGACCTTGAAGTACTATACATAAGTTTGATGATTTGACAAACCTATGGGGGGACCGTGATCAGGGACCGCATTTTCTAGCAAAAGTCAACTCACAGCCTGTCAATCCGCCTCGTCATCACGCCACAACACAAAGGGCCGTGACCGTCAAGCACGTTCCTATCATTTATCTCGTTGGACAATATCCCATTTGTCTCAATCTCTATTTTTGATATAGACTCGACACAAGACAAATGGGTCTTTACTTTTTGCAAACACACAAGAAGGACACTTCCTCTCTGCAAAGTCATCCGAAGACAAGACTCCAACAACAAGAACGAGCCATTTCATGTGTATTTGTTGTTTTAGGTTGTTGATTTCTTTATCTTTTGTTCTTAATTTGTAAACCTACTCCTCTTATGAGAAACATTCGTAGGTAGCTATTTTCTGGTTGTAAAATCGTTGTTTGATAGGCTAGAGTTATCCGTTGGTTTTCGTAATAGAGTTATTGCAAAGGCTTACAATAGAGGTATTGTAAGGGGGGAAGAGATTAATAGGTTAATCTAGGTTACATGAGTTTGTAATCTGAACCTTCCCGGCTGTTTTAGTGGAGTTTAAAAAATCCTACCAGTGTAGGTCGTGGTTTTACTCTCTTGGGCAAAGAGGTTTCCACGTAAAATTTCTTGTGTTATTTAGTTTCTGCTTTTCTATTGCGGAAACCAAAAGTAAGGGATCTGGTTCTTCGTTGTGTTTGGTGTACGCACATAAACTATCAATTGGTATCAAAGCCTGTTCTTCCTAAAAGGTTAATACCTAGGAAGGATCCTGCTTAGATGGCTGCTCCACCAAATCTCGAAGAAGGTCGTAATAATCACAAGGCTAATTCGGAAAACTCTTAGCATCTTGCCCAAGTCACGATAAAGCAAGGTTGGTGCTATCACTGAAGCTCAGGATCTGCAGACCCTCACCATGGATGAACTGATAGGGAACCTGAAGTCCTTGAACTCAAAAGGCTGGAAGACTTAAGTAAGAACCTGTCCACAAAGGGAGAAAAGTTAGCTCTCAAGGCTCAGAAGAGACGCAAGGAAGAAGATGAGGATATGTCCTACCTTTTATGAAAAGATTTCAGAAGGTCATTAGAAGAAATGAAGGTTTTCCCAGAAAGGAAAATATGAGCAGCCCACAAATGGAAATGACTATGCCTACAAGTATGGGAAAACCGGTCATTTTATCAAAGATTTCCCACAACACAAAGCTGAATATAAATATTATGCAAGGAATAATGCAGTGAAGGGAAGAAGAAGGGACCAGGTCCCTGAGAAGTTCAAAAGAAGAGAAATTGTAGACCATGTTGTCAAACAAGCCCTAGCAGCTTGTGGTGACTCATCCAGTGAATCAGATATGCCCGAAGGCCCTGAGGATGCCTCGATGATGGTGGTGGAAGACAGAGACTCACCTTGATTCTCCATTTCTCATGGCTAAACTGATGATGAAGAAAAATGAAGAGGTAACCTTTCTGACATCCAACAAAATCTTAAGGATTACACATTGAAAGAATTACGTTCGTTAGCAAATGTGTTGATTGATGCCTTCTATGACCTCACCAAAGAAAAGGAATCTCTGAATAAAAATCTTGATGAGTATGATGGTTGAAAAACCTTCATGGTGACTCAACTCACCGAGATGGAAGAAAATACAGTGTACTCAGATATGAGAACAAGAAATTGCATGAAAATTTGCTGCATTTTCTTGTGGCGAAAAAGGAGAAATGGAAAGCCAAGGATCTCGTGCCTCACCGAAGAAGAGCTTGAAAATCTCTGGCAAAGCCTCACAGCCACTCTACAGAGGAACAGGGAACTTGAATAGGACCTGGTCAAGGTCAAGGCCGAGCTTGAGAAGTCTCTTCGATGGACAGCCTCATCTAAAGTTTTGACTGGCCTGATAAGTCAAAGATTCGATAGAAGTGAAGGAATGGGTTATCGGAAGTCCTGCGTTCCGCAACCCTCACAACAATCATGTGCCTGATTCCAACAATTGGTTGTGCATCCATTGTGTTAGAAATGGTCATCTCAAGGGTGAGTGTCCAGCTATACTCTCTACCTTGACCAAACAACGGAAGGTGTCAGAGGTCAGAAAAGGTGAGCGTACTGGTCCAAAGCCCTTAATAAAACCAGGTTACCAGCTTGGACTAAGAAGAATCTAATCCTTCCTTTGTCACAATTTTAGGAACTCAAGCTGAAATGGGTTCCTAAATCAAGCAAGTGATCCTTGGGCAGGAGGAGTAAGAGGAAGCAGTCAAAATGGTACTTGGTCAGTAACCGCTAAAAGCATTTAATTGGATTAATGAAGAATCACCTCATACTCAAGTCCTCCAAGGAAGGAATGCATCCTTGAGATTGATAAGAAGGGATGCATCCTTAAAGTGAAAAAAATGGTCAGAGGTTGTAAGAATGGTAAGTTGTGAAATATCTATGAATGATTAGGTCTCTACTGAAGAAAGTATGCATGAAATTCTGACATTAATCATGAAGACTCGGTGATGAAATAACTCAAAAGAAGACGATGTTGATTCACATCCTAAAAGAGAGAGACAGGATTATCGGCATAGAGGGACCGGGTAGCACACAGTGATATGTACTTCTCCGAATGAATATTTTTAAGGAACATATAGAAATTTACGCATACAGAAGGTATTGTCAGCTGTGTGTTCGACAGGTGTTACTAGTTAGCACGGATGAAGCAGCTTGTACAAATATTGGAGGTTTTCAAGCCTGGGAACATCCGCCTTAATTTCCCATGAATTCCTTGATGATGTAAAGAACAGGAGTTCCTGCAGACTTAGATGGAATGGTGAAGTGTCAGAAGGGAAAATGAGTCCAACATGAGAATATTATTGACGGAGGACCATCGTAGGGACCTGGTCCTATCAATCAATCAGGATCAATCAGCAATAGAGGTCCAAACTGAAAACTCAAGGAGACTCATCCTTCAAACAATATGTCTGCTCCTTCGAACTCAGGCACTCGAACCAGGTCTAGATCAAGAAATGTGTTTTCTTTACATCTATCCATCTCATTTTACCTCTACGGATATAAGTGAGGCTTTGAAAATGTGGATCAGATCTTTTGAAATTCAAGAAGATCCCCATCTAATAAAAGAAATAGAGTACGGTACCTAAAGAATATCATTAGAACATTGTGGGGACCAGGTGGGTGTTTAGATATGAGTTGGTTGAGGAAGAAAATTCCACTAGAAGCAAGTCTCATGAAAGTTAAACCTTTTCTAATTGGATATAATAAAGGAATCTCGGAATGGCTATCGAATAGAAGAAGTCGCAAGGGCTACTACATGAGTTTGAAGATTATGAAAAATTGGTATCAGTTTCCCTTATGTGTACAAGTTTTGAAAAAATATATTTGTATGGTCGGTAGGATCGAGAATACGGCATGAGAGATTATTACCTTCTCTCTTTAGCAATGGCTTCAAAAGGGGGAAGATTGATAAATCTCGGCTTGAAGATCAAGGGGAGAAACTTGTCCGTTGCTTAGATGTGTCAAAGGTAACTGGTCAAAAAGAAGAATACCTCCAGAATTTCTCACTCTCTTGATCCTCTCTCGTTCTCTGGGAGGAGTAGGATTCTACATAAGGACCAGTTCTAAAGGAACTAGGTGAAGGTATACACAACATGGTAAGCATGGGAGAAGCAAGAGGAGAGGTAAGGCAGATGTTGATAAATTAATGATTCAAAAAAAAAATTCTTCAGCGGAAGTGGACCCGGTCCCCTCACAAGGGGAGGTAATCATGATGGAGAGGGAAGCATCTTGACGTGGGGAAGAAAGATCTGAATGAAAAGGGAGAACAAATGAAAGGAACTGGTGAAATGGGGGCTCTGTGGTAGGGGGAGCAAATCAGGAGTGAAGGGGAGAATAGCTAGATAGGGGGAACAAATGAATTTCTGCTGAATGGAGGACCAAGTAGCATTGCATTCACGATGACTCTTGGAAGAGAACACATTGAATGAAATTCTGTAAGCCGGGATTGTTGAAAATGGAACATCGGTCTCTCTTTAAGACTCCCTTGAGTTGTCCAGAAGTATAGAGCAGGTATATGCTGGAGAAAGGCTAACAGATATGTCTAACTCAGTCTTATACACTGTGTATGCACGCATGGTGATGGGATCTAGAGTAAGGCTACTGAACGCATAGTACATTCCTCAAAGACAATGCTCCGTGGAACCTTCGAGGGACCAGGTCTCGAACAGGTCAGCATTCTCAGTCTTACCTTAAGTTTCCTTTTTTAAATGTATAAATATGTGCCACGTCATCTTCGTTCCCGCCTATAGAAACGATGCGTTCTTTCCTAAAACTGTCCCATCCCTCTAAATCGACGCATTTTTTTGTCCCATTATTTACCCGGACCTCACAATAAACCCTTAGTTTGCTTCTTCTTTCTTTTCTCTCCTAAAAGTCTCATATCTATGTCTTCTTTGTATTCTTCTCACTTACTCTTGAATCTAAATATCTAATCGCTGCTCTTTCATGGAAAAGAAAGTGGTTGTACCAAAATGAACCTCAGAGGAACCTAGTGCACTTGCAAAGAAATCAAAAAGGAAAGCTTGTAGTGGAGGAGTCCTCGAAGGGTGTGCGAGGATTGTAAGCAAGGAAAACCGGAAGGGAACCCGAGGAGCGACTAGATGTTCAATAATAACTAAAACCTAAATATCAATTCCCTTGACGCTTGAATAAGGATGACCTTCTCGCATTGAGTGACGCTCCATTGCTTCCTTGCCGACTTATTTATCTTGGAGGAATTATCCACCTCTTCAATTGCTAAATTTGTTCGCACTCATGATTGAACATATGGTAAAGATTGTGCGAACCAAGGATGGTCGACATTAGCTGGGGTATGGCCAATTTCTCTCTGGGGTGTATGAGCATTTCAGGGTTGATTTTGGGAAAGGTACACTGGCTACAAGGAAGCAAATGTTCACCTTAACATGTAGGAGAAATGCTAGTGTATGGCCAAAGGAGTGGTGTTGGTGTACAGTCCACGATCTTAGGATTGATCGAGGTACAAATACGTGGAACTGAGGAGATTGATCGATTAGCAATGCTACTTGCTCAAGGGGAGGCAGACTTGGCTCTCTTAAAAGCAGACCAGACCACAGCAGTAAGTTGGGAACCCGGTGCGATGTTAGCACTCCAGAATAAGAATGTTCTATTAAGGGAGGAAAACTGCGTCTTAAAAGAAACATGTGGAGGACCCAGCACAGCAGCTGCAAGTGATCTGGATGCTGCTACGAAGAAAGTTTGACAAGCTCCTATCCAAAATCTGATCTACTTCCTTTGTCTAGGATCCTTTTTTTCTTTTTCTTTCCTGATTGTCTTTACTCCTAGTCCTTGCTCTTCTTCTAGCATAGTTTATATGTTTTTAAGAAACTTTTTATATGGATGGGAATGCTAATGTCTTTACCTTGGGCACTCTACTTTGTCTGAATGAAACTTTATTTGCTCTTCTCATTACTCTTTGCCTCGGTCATTCATGTTAGTGTTTCCCCGCCATGAGTTAACATTACTGCCTCTCTCTGGGCCGTGTTACCGTTTCTTAATGATGCCAAAAGGGGGAAGTTAGGCGTATGGGTAAGGGGAAATACCGAAGTCGTAAGGTAACTAAATGTTAGAGGCGAAGGGGAATTGCTGGGTAAAAGGGAACTACTAAATGCCGAAGGGAAGTTGACAAAGGTAAGGGGGAACTAGTAGCTTGCAGGCGAAAGAGGGAACTGGTACTACTTGAAGGCACAGACGCGGTCATCATCAAAAAGGGGAAAATTGAAGAAACACGCACCTTGAAGTACTAAGTGCGTTGGTTTTGATGACTTGACAAACCTATCGATGGGCTAACTAGAAGAGTACCTCGCATCGGCAGGGGAAAGAAATCAAGGGAGAGTGAACCTTGGCAAGGACCTGATCAGTAAGGGGAAGAAATTATATCATGTGTTTGTCATCAAAAGGGGAAATTGATGCAAAGATAGAGACCTTGAAGTACTATACATAAGTTTTGATGATTTGACAAACCTATCGAGGGATCGCATTTCTCTAGCAAAAGTCAACTCTCATAGCTGTCAATAACAGCTACAGCCTGTCACGGCTGCCACAGCACAGTGGCCAGACCGCTGCTACGTTCCTATCATTTATCCGTCGGACAATATCCCATTTTGTCTCAATCTCATTTTTGATGTAGACTTGACACAAGACAAATGGGTCTTCACTTTTGCAAACACACAAGAAGGACACTTCCTCTCTTGCAAAGTCATCCGAAGACAAAAGACTCAACAACAACAAGAACCAGAGCCATTTCATGTGTATTTGCTAGTTCTAGGTTGTTGATTTCTTGTCTTTTGTTCTTAATTTGTAAATCTACTCCTCTTATGAGAAGCATTCGTAGGGTAGCTATTTTCTCAAGCTGTAAAATCGTTGTTTGATAGGCTAGAGTTAGCCTTGGTTTTCTTTGTAATAGAGTTATTGCAAAGGCTTACAATAGAGGTATTGTAAGGGGGAAGGGATTAATAGGTTAATTCCTAGGTTACATGAGTTTGTAATCCGAACTTTCCCTACTGCTTTTAGTGGAGTTTAAAAATCCTACCAAGGTCGTTGTTTTACTCTCTTGGGCAAAGAGGTT
This sequence comes from Datura stramonium, assembly GCA_018107945.1. Lineage (NCBI taxonomy): Eukaryota > Viridiplantae > Streptophyta > Magnoliopsida > Solanales > Solanaceae > Datura > Datura stramonium. Next base: position 18,791 of record JACEIK010002386.1, read on the forward strand.
TCCACGTAAAATTTCTTGTGTTATTTAGTTTCTGTTTTCTATTAGGGAACCGGGGCAGGATCTGGTTCTTCGTTGTGTTTGGTGTACGCACATAAACTATCAATTGGTATCAATTCCTACAATTATACTATGGATATGATATCAATCCCTAGAATGATGCTATGGATGTATACAACAAGGAATATGACTACATTCATTCCTTAACACTCGTTGAGCACAGATATTGATCATGCCCAGCTTGTTGCAAAGATGATTAACTCGAGCTTCCATTCAAGCAAGGCTTTTGTGAGAAAATCAGCCAAGCTTGTTTTCCGGGGCCTTCACATAACCCGCGGAAATTAAGTTTTTCTCAATTTTCATGAATAAAGTGACAAGCCAATCTCAATATGTTTTGTCCTTCACGATACACCAAATTTGACGTGATATGAAGAGCAATCTCGATTATCATACCAAAGTTTTACCGGTGTAGTATGCTTTAACCCAAGTTTTGTGAGAAGATGATGTATCCACATAATCTCACACGTAGTCTCTGTGCCATGGCTCTGCGTGCATTCTGCACTTGATCATGATACAACATTTTGTTTCTTACTTCTCCATGATACTACTCACCCACAAAGATACAATAGCCGGTAGTAGACCTTCTATCAATCTTGGATCCAGCCCAATCTCGTATCTCAGAAAAATACCAATGTGAGAATGCCCATGTTGCTATATAATATGCCAAATTCAGGGATTCCTTTATAACATAGAATACGTTTCAAATCTACCCAATGTTTTACCGTAGGAGCAAATATGAATTGGCTAACAATACTACAGAAAAGCAATATCGATGACATGTTGAGATAGTTTAGTTTATCAACTAATCTACCGTGATTCTCTCGATTATCGAGGATCACCATCATCTTTCATAAGATGCTCATTAGGAACCATTGGACTAGTACGGGGTTTGGCTGCTAGCTTTCTAATTTCTGCAAGTAAGTCAAGAATATACTTTCTTTGAGACAAACAAATTCCCTTCTTGCTTCTATTTACTTCTATTCCCAAGAAGTATTTAAACGAAACCCAAGTCCTTTGTGTGAATCTAATGCAAAAGGACTTAAGAGAGGAAATTCCAAAGAAAATCACCTCCTATAATAACAATATCACCGACAAATACAACAAGGAGGATACTCCCACTGGTGATTTGTCTATAAAAAACTGAGTGATCACATTTACCTATTTTAACCCAAACTCCCTAACTACCTCACTAAACTTTCCAAACCAAGCTCGGTGGACTCTCGCTTTCAAACCATACAAGGATTTCTTCAAATGACAGACTTTCCCATATTCCCCCGAGCAACAAAACCAGGTGGTTGCTTCATATACACTTCTTCATGTAGATCTCCATGAAGGAGTGCATTTTTTATATCCAACTGATGCAAAGGCCATGCTCAAAAAGCAATTTAGAGAAATAAATAAGCGAATAGAAGTGAGTTTGGCAACAAGGGAGAAGGTGTCTGAATAATCCACCCCATATGTTTGAGAATATCCTTTAGCCACAAGTCGTGCTACGCATCCATATCCGGGATTTAGCTTTAACAACAAAGACTCACTTCCATCCCACTAATTTCTTGCCTTTTGGGTAAATCTACCGTGATCCCAAGTGTGATTTTCATCTAAAGCATGTATTCCTTAAGCATAGCATTGTACCATCCGAGGTGATTCAGAGCCTCTTTTACTGTTTTAGGGATAGAGATGGAGTCTAGAGATGCAATCAGAGAACTAGATGCAGTAGGTGGGAGTGATTATAAGAACAAAATTAGCAACGGGATAAAATGGATGCGCATTGACGTGTACCTTGTGAAGAGTAATAGGAAGGTCAAGGTTTTCGAAGGATTAGGTGGAGGAGGATTTGATGATGAAGCAACTGGAGCAGGACATGTATCATTGATCTCTCATCTCCTAGAATATATCTGAACAATTGGTTGTCTTGCCGGTGCGTAATCGAAGGCATAGTGGCTGGTGAGTTCAATGTGCGTAACTAGAGCCGTATAAGAAACATCATCTCGATTATTCTGTCGTTGGCGACTTGATAGACTAACCACTCATCTTCCTCCCTTGACTTGTAGACATGGGGGTTTGCATAAAACGAATGGTGTAGTTTCGAGAATGCCACATCAGTGGACACCAAATATTTTTCAAGATCATTAGAATAGCAATGATATCCCTTTTGAAGTCGAGAATAGCCCAGGAAAACACACTTTATGGATTTGGGATCTAACTTGAGGACAGATGGCCGAGACACTTGAAAATACTGTGCTTCCAAGAACCTTTTAGTTCTATAGGGAATAGTGACTTGTTTGGAAAGAACACTGTAAGGTACACCACATGTAAACATAGTAGATGACATAACGCTAATTAAGAAACAAGCCGTAGAGAGATCGCATCCGCCCAAAACTTCTTAGGGACCTTCATCTGAAATAAAGGGCCCTTACTGTCTCAAGTAGATGCTTATTTTTCTCAGCAACTCCAATTTGAGAAGGTGTATCAAATGACAAGGCGACCGGTGAAGAATCTCATATTGTCTCATGTAAGCTCCGAAATGATTCTAACATATTTTCTCTAGCATTATCACTCCTTAGTATGCGTACAGTTGTATCAAATTAGATTTTAATTTCAGCACAAAAGGTACAAAAGTGAGAATACTTCAGAATGTATTTTTTCATAAAATAAATCCAAGTCATTCGAGAAAAATCATCCACATAAGTAATAAAATACTTAAACCCAAATTTGGACACAACTGGACACGATCCCCATACATCAGAATGAACTAACTGAATGCAGGTTCCGCTCGTTTGTTAACTCTAGGACCTAACGAGCTACGATGATTTTTGCAAATTGATAAGCCTCACACACTCTAATGAAGACACACTCGAACCGAGGACAAAGCTTCTTCAAGGTAAGTAGACAAGTATGTCCTAAGCGGTAATGTGCTTCAAATGGAGAAATGATACTGGAGCAGGCAACAGACTGAGACACCCATTCATCAAGGATATACAGATCGTCGTGATACATGGAAAAAGCTGCCAAAAACTCATTATAGCCATCTTTCTCTTGGAGTTTGTTGCACCTCGATATCAGTAATGAATGGCAAAAGTATATTCAATTCCTCATAAATATTCTTAAATTCCAGAAAAAGCAGGGAGAGATTTATCCCTTTTCTCTACATGATAAAAATTCTTGCACATATCATAAATATGGGACATATTCCCTTTCGAATACAAAAACCTGCATAGTCTATTAGCTCTTTGGACAAATTCACAATGAGTAATCAAACCACAACTTCACTATCAATAGAGTTCCCAATTTGCAAGAATAATTGTGCGTCATCTCTCATTCAAGCCTTTTTATTTCATTAGTGGAAGCTTCTTGAACCAAATTGTCATCTTTTTCAACACTACGTAGATACACACTCCGAATAGTATTACCCCATTCTAAATAATTAGAACCATTTAATTTATACCAAGTGATTCGAGACATAGCAGAATAATTTCAAGCATAACATTCTCAGTTTCAGACGCCACCAATATTTAGAATCGGGCTAATTATCAAGTGTACAACGAACGTAAACAAAAATGCAGCAAAGAGATCAACAATGTCCAAAATAATTTCACAATTGAATAACGAAACTTCGACCCCGAAAAGACCCCCAATAGGTTTGATTCAAAACTAGAATACTAGAAAGTAAAGAAAATCAAATAGAGAATGGAACGAACACACCTCAAAACCCGAGAACAGCCTCCGGAAGGAAGGGTCACCCTAAAAGAGTGACTCGGTTTGTGTCACCAGGAGAAAAATTTCTGACCTTGCAAATCTTGAGCTCTATGGCTCTGATGCCATGTAAACCGAAGGTACACAATTCTTGGATATCTTATTCATGAATCAAGCTTAGTATAAAATACATACATAGATCCCTAACTATGAAAAGAATAAAAGATCCTATAGATAAGCATATCAATCCCTACAATTATGGTATAGACATAATATCAATCTTCGTTATACTATGGATATGATATCAATTCCTACAATTATGCTATGAATATGATATCAATCCCTACAATTATATTATGGATGTATACAACAAGGAATATGACTACATTCATTCCTTAACACTTTAAAGAGTTATGACATCTGCCTAAATCAACCCCAAAATATAGCTCATGAGGGAAAGATTGCCCAAGTCTATATAAGCAAACCACCAGTCCGTTTCACAATCAATATGGTATATTCTAACCCACTCTAACAAAGGTAAGACTACAAAACCCATTTCTCGACTTGCGCTTATTAGTATATTTAGCATATCTCCTGCGAGGGATTTTTTTAGTGAATAAACATTTTCTTGAAAGTTGACACATAGCTCTATAACTTTCATATACATGATAAAATCTAGTTCAGCTGTTATTGAACCGAAAAAATGGGCGAGTATACAACAAGTGCTTCTAGATTTTCGTTTTACAAACCTTCTATATACTACCTTAGTATTTTGAGTATAATATTTTTATATGAAACTCATACAAAGTGATCTAATACTCTCGATAACCCCAAGTCCTATACCTACTTCTTATGAAGACCACAAAGTCTAGTTTTATTGTTACCTCTTCAAAACGGAGTCGCAATAAAGACAGCTTGTGTTGTTCAAATTTTCTATTTTGAAAAATTTAGTGTGATTTTCAGCAATTAGGTTCACTTTGGATGCCTATCTTGTTTCATTGAAACATGCTGAAATCACTGAATATTAAATAGGTATTTAATGTATTCAAGATATATATTTTCTTGTACAGTTAAGGGAAATATTTGAGAAAAAGTTGACAAGTTTGTTTGGTTTATGGCGTAGAATATTTGAACTCGTTAAGTTGTGATATAATTTGTTATGTGCTAAAATACCAAGATGTGCATACACTTGAACTTGTGCTCTCTTCGCTGGAATATTTTAATAATGAGCTTAGTTTTGCTTACTTTCTCGTTACTTTATATCGCCGTATTGATATTTCTCAATTATTGTGAAGATATTCCGCTAACTCAATTTAATACTCTTGAATGAATTGTTTGATCATTTGACATTCTTGCTGGGACTTTGTCCTTCTTGTAAGCAGTGACTTTGTCACCCATATTAGCATGCTTCTGATTTAGATTTTTCCATCTTGATTTTGGATCCGTGGTTCATCTTAATTATGCAACTTGTCTCGTATTATATGAACTGGAAAATCATTTCTAATATGGTTCTTGATTCTCTTGATTATTGAATAAAAGCCATACTTGATCCAGGGCTCTAGTGTATCTTGATATTTGATTATGCTAGGTGTGATTGTATGACACACATTGGGCAAAAATTTTGTTATTTGACAAAAACTTTCTTGAAATAGTTCCACGAGCTTGACACTTGAGCCTTTAAATATTAATATCGATATTTGAAACACTTCAAAGTTTGATATTTGATACTTTTGATATACTTTTTACTTGATTTATATAGGTGTGTGTATGTGTGTCCAACTTGATGCCTATAACCTCGAAGGGAACTATAGAATCTAATGGCTCCAAGCCGCAAAGTTTATGCACCACTAAGCTTTTTGCAGAGAAAGGGATAGTTGTTTTCTATCATAGGTGATGTATGAGAAGAGATTTGAAGATGACCATTTGAAGTAAACTTTGCGGAGATTTTGTGAAGATCACATTTGCATATAGTCTTCTAGAGATTTAGGATTTGTACATGACCATATGTTACACTTCTTTTTTATATGTAATTTTAGAGGTTTGTTTAATCATAAGACTGCTAAATTGGAACTTGAATTTGGTGATTTTGTTTGGATATTTTAGAGTGTGCAAACTCAAGTCTTGTAACGTGCTAAATTTATATTTTTTTCTTTTGTACTATGTATAAGGACGTAAATTAGTTATCTTTGAATTTTGACACTTGCAAGTTTGAAATTCATGTATAACATGAACCGCAGTGGTTGCAAATGAAAATAAAATTTTGTAGGTACTTGTTTGGTCATTTTAAAAAGGGTGCTACCATCTTAAATTGATATTTTACGTTGTGTGTGTGTGTATATATATATACACACATACACACACACACACTTGGATTATATGAGCTTTATGGTGGCAAAATATTATGTTTTAAAAATTTTTTTGAAATGGGCCTAATTTTTTTATTAAATTATAATGTTTAAATTAAGGTCTTTTAATCATTGTAAGTATTACTCCTGGGTCCGGCCTGCGAATGCTGGATGTCACATTATTCGCGTGTGGGGATTAGTTTTTTCTAAAACTTTATAAGTGGCATCCTCCCAAGAGGGTCGCTACATGATCAACATCCAGAATTTGAGAGTCATAAGTTTCCTAATCACATCTACAAATCGGATAAAGCCCTATATGAATTAAAGTGGATTCTAACATAATATATGAAAGGTTGTCAAAATTTCTTCTTGATAATTGGATCACAAGAGATAAGATTGATAGCACTCTATTCTTTTTGAAATAACGCACAAGTTTGCTAGTTTTTTAAATACATGTATATAATATTATATTTGATGCCACAAATGAGACCTTGTGTAAAAGTTTGCTAAGCTTATACAAAGTGAACTTGAGATGAGCATAATGGGGAACTGAAATTTTTGGGGCCATAAATAATACAAACTAAGAAGGGGACAATGATTCACCAACAAAAATACATCAATAAATTATTTAAAAAATTTGATATGAAAAATAAAAGGGCTATTGATACTCCTAGATTAATTGTCACTTGACTAGACAAAGATGAACTTAGTCCTTTGGTTGAAGAAAAAAGTATAGGAGCATGACTGGTTCTTTGTTATATCTAAATACAAGAAAGCATAATATTGTGTTTATTGTTAAATTGTTTGCCAGATTCAAATTTGTCCAAAGAAATCACACTTGAAAGGATTGAAAGGATACTTAGGTATCTTAAAGCCATAGGACCTGATCCGCTGATATCCAATTGAAAGTTCCTTTGAACTAATATGATATGCTGATGCTGAAGATCTGATAGATAGGACGAGAACATCGGGAATGACTTACTTCCCAGGATCATGTTAGATCTCTTGGAAAATGAAGAAACAAAATTTTGTGGTATTATCCACTATAGAAGTTGGATATATAGCTTCTACTTTATGTTTTGCACAACTATTATGGATCAAACCGCAATTTATAGATTTTGGTGTAAATGTTGGAAAGGTTTCAATTTATTGTGAGAATACAAATGTTACGAACATAATTAAAAAAATTAGTTCAACTCAAGAGGACAAAGAACATTGATGTCAGACATCATTTTTTGAAAGACAATGTGAAAAAAGGTCATATCTCCATAGAATTCTACAAAACTGAGGAACAAATTATTAATATTTACAGAGATTTTGAGCGGGAATCATTTTGAAAATAATGATTTAGAGCTTGAACTGCTACTAATAAATTAAAATTCTTTGATATTTTCCTCAATTACTAGATAAGATTTGATCATAGTATTTCATATTAATATCTTTTTTATGATATCAACAGAAAAAAATATATTTAAAGAGATACAGGATAGTAGTTCATACATAGAAATAAAACAACAGTTTATACTTAGAAGGAGATTAGCTCATAATTGAAGATATGAAGATGGAGGAACCTGGTCCTTTTGCAAAAATAAAAGGATGTCAAAAGAAAAAAATAAATAGTTATGATTAGGTTCTCAAGTCTAAACATTATAGGGTTACAATGAGTAGAAGATGAGTCCCTATAGCTGATTAAGTGAGATTACAAACCTTACTTAATTAAGCGAACCTACTCATTTAGTAGGCTGCAATAAATGGAAGGTAAGACTTATATAAGCTGACATAAGCTTACCAACCTTATTGAAGTCTAGGCATACTGAAGTGAGCTTAGCATCCTGTTGAAAGTTTATATTGACTGGAGTAGACTTAACATCTTATATAAATCAGAAGTTGGACCAACATGGAGCTAGAAGTGTTGAAGCAACATAAAGCGGGTTGTTTTGGGGGAGACTGTCAACATAGAAGATATGCTTAAAAGGGAAGATGCACGTGAAGAGAAGATAAAGATTTAGGAAGCTAGAAAGTGCACATTAAAGAAGTATGAAGTTGTTTTAGGTTTTTCATCACCAAAATGAGAGAAATTATTGAGTTTTCAGAAACTACCTTGATCTTAGAATCTACTTTCAAGATCGTATGGCATTTTAATGATTAACAATATTGTATATATTACAATCTATGTACAAGTAAGAATGAAGAAATAAGTACAAGAAACCATGTCCTTTAACAAAATCTTCAAAAAGAACTGGTGCAACATGCAACACTTTAGGAAAATTACTGAGAGGAATTGGTCCTTTAGATAAAGAACTGAAGACTATTTTAAAAAGTTGTTCCACATAGACTTGGAGAATCGGTGTTAAGACTTTATTCAATTCAGAACTTAAAGTTTAAGCTATAGAAACATTATCATATATGTATGGAATTAGGAGAAGTTGGTCATATATGCATGAAGAAGAAATACAAGTCAGAAAAGGATTGGATTCTTAGTAAGTCTTAGTTGGATTTGGAGAACTACAATTGGCTACTTACTCATATAAATACAACATGTCAAAACTTTTTGAAGCTTAAATACAACCAAAATGAGAGGCATTAGAGTGAGAGCATAGCCTACATAAAAAGTCTCTTCTAGGAGTCAACTGCTACAACAAGAGAACCTGTTCCAATCACGATATATTATTATTGTTCTTGAGTTGTAATAGTTAGATTTTTATAGATTCAAAATAAGATCTTGATTACTTTCTTAGTTAATTATAGTAGGTATTATTTTGTATTGTGAAGGGACTTCTTTGACTGGCTAGAGTCATTGAAAAGTTAGGAGAAAGAGCCAACAATTGGGAGACTTATTAAAGATAGAGGTAGGGACTATTGGGAATAGTCTTATAGGTTTACAAAGGAGATTGTAACTTTAAACAGATCGAGTTTAGTGAAGAGTTTTAAGGAAATTCTACAAGAGGTTGGTCGTGATTTTTGCCTCCCTTGAGCAAGAAGTTCCACGTAAAAATACTAATATTAATTTATTTATTCTGCACTTTACCTTCTTGCATAATTACTTAAAGAATATGATTCTTAGAGATAGTAGGTCACAATCAAAATAATAGAATGAAATTACAACACGTGATCTACAACCTCAAAATGAGCTCACTAAAATAGAGAAGAAGCAGAATCCTAACTCGCATAATATAATTTGTAATCTCAATCAGATCTCAAGTGCAGCACAATTATTGGTTATGAAATGCATCAAAATGTTGCTATACTCTCCTCGCCAGTTAGGCCATAAAAAGTTCACAACAATAGTGATTAATACATCGGAATACCATTAACTACGACTAACATATTTTTAAAATCATGGAGTATAGACAAATTTTATTTCTTTTTAATGCATCAAGGATTCAAGAAGTTAGATCTACTCCATGTCACAATGTAATTTATTTTATTTTATTATATTTTCATCGAATTTAATCTCTTATTTTAAATAGCTCCAAAGTCCGAATTCATTTCTTAAATAAAAATCACGATATAAGTATCTCCCGTATTCTCATTAGGAAACATGTCATTGTTGACCATATCAGATATGATTGTATTATATCATTTCAAATATCTAACAAAATATTCTCCTTTAACTATGTTGAATCACACCCCTGATATTGTGCAAGATATGGTGCTAAACTCTTATTGTAAATTATGATCTTTGTATATAAATATTCTTTGTTTGTCAATTGTAAATAAACATAACACATAGTACTTTTTCATCTCTTTTGATTCTTGATTTATCTATATTTATCATGGTATTAGAGCATGTGAATTTTCAAAACAGTGATGCCACAAGTGCCAAATTAAATGAGGATTTATAAAATCAACCTTCCCACCATTACAACTTAAAATAAATGCTATAAATATTTTCAAGTACTCATAATTAATGATTTTGAAGCATTAAAATTATCTTTTTGAAATTTTTACTCAAATTTAAAATTTAGTATTCTTGATGTTCTCGAATAACTTGAGAGATTTTTAAAAATTGAATGATGTTAACACTAGTATTTTAGAGTAGTAATTAACTCAAAAATACTCTGAGAATTTACCTTGATTAGTGGATAAAGACTCAAGCCTCATTTTTCAACTTTATCTTCAAACCCAGCTCAAATTTTTTTCCTAAAAATGGTGCTCCCCAAGCTTCACTTATATAGATCTAGGTGCTTTAGTGAGTTGTACCTTATTAGTGTGATTTAAGTATTAATTTGATTCAAATTTTTTCTAAGAAAGGCAGAAACTAGAACGACATCCTTTCAATAGGGTTTTAGTAGATTTATTTAATTTAACTTGTAATTGGGTATAAATCATGAGTGAAAGCAAGAGAATACCTCATTTTTAGAAAAGAAATAGTTTGAGTAGGACCTCTATATCAAAATCAATAATCGTAAAAGGATTATCACTCAAACTGTAAGACTTTCTAATTTGGAGCGACTCAAACTCAATTCTAACCAATAAACTAGGATATAACTTCTGTAAGACAATAGTACCTAATTGCATGTAATTAGGTGTGACAATAGAAGGAACAAAGATGATAAATTTCATTTGAAGACATAAGTTTCTCGTAAACCTATTTTCCTATATGTTCCCCTTGATTCATCACCTGTTGATATGCCATGTAATTTTCAACATATCTTCTTTGTATGCCTTCACTTTTCACTTCTTTATTAGAAGTGAGTGTCTTTGGTTGTTCAAGAGAGATATTTAACCCAGGCTTCTTGATTGGAGCCTGATAAAGCATGACAAGAAATTTTGTTAAGAATTTGAATCCCAATTTGTTCATGCCTTCATTTAGACTTACCTGAAAGTCATAAAAAATAATTCTTCAAATAAGAATATATCTTAAATGCATTTTTCTTGGAGATCCTAAAAATAATGTAAATACTGCTTAATCCACTCAATTCAGAAGATAAGCACTCATAGATAAGCGTTCTTCCATTTTAATCCTTCAATTCTATTTTTCATGTTTTATTTAAACACAAAATATTAATTTTTATATTTTTATTATTTTTATTTATACTCTTCAACTGTAATTTTACACTTCAAAAATTAAAAGACGTCCGTCGATTTTCTTTAAAAAATAATAATTTTCTTTTTATAGTTTCTGCGCATTTTTCCAGAAAAAATAACTAAAGATAGTACGTCGATTTTTTAAAGTTCGTCAGTTTTCTTTTGTGAAAAATCATCGACGACCTGACGAAGTTCGTTGAATTTAAATATTTTTAGTAGTGTTATTAGTAATGAACCGGAGTCTTTTTTCTCGTATAGATGATGAGTTCTTTTTACCTGTATTGGAGCGAGTTAAAAATTAGAAAGCGGTGTATTTGGGTCAAACTTGGATGATATGCAAAAAATAAATATATGATGCTATTTACTTGAATATTTTGTACCTTTTTAAACATATTTTATCAATACAGGTTGAATAGTTTACACCAAATAATATTTTGTGTATTTAAATGGATCATGAAAAATAGAATTGGAGGGTTAAAATAGAACAAAGTTGAGAGGGAGTGCCAAAATAAAAAAAAATAGAATAAATTTATGGAATTGTGTATGTGCTTGGCTTGAGATTTAATATATAGAAAATAAGCCATTGGCTATGCAAGATACGTATCAATATCTCATATAGCTTCAAAAACTGATATATGAAAGAGAACTATTATTTATTGTCTTCTTGAAATCACCAACTTTTACTCAAGGATACGGAACTGGTTTAGTTAAATCACAAGTAATAAAGAATGAACTTAAAGAACACACGGTGATTCCGTAAAAAATCTCCTTGCTTAAGGGAGTAACAAAAACACGATCTATTGAATAGGATTTTATTAATTCACATGAGCAGATTTTAGATTACAACTCTGTAATCTAAGAGACTAAATCTAATACCTCAATGATCACTAATTAACTCTAACTAGTGACACGTTTCTCAACTCACACCAAAACTCTCAATAGAAAATCTTAATTTTACGTATTTCTCTCTACTCAATAATCTTGACAATTGCTTAGGAAGTTTCTTGCTACAATCATCAGCCTTCTTCTGTTTTAGTGCGCGGTATAAATACCCAATCTCCATGAATAATCCTGCTTCAGATGTGATTCCTCTACTTTGCAGATTCCTTGTTCTACTCTACCTCAAATTGTCATCTTGCCTTTGTGCGGCCTGATAGGGACCATCTCCTCACTGGCTTCCTTATCTTATTATGTGTCAATCCACCTTATCCATAAGTGAAACTTTGCTCCATTCCTTGCTTGAGTAGGAATTGATGTCTTTCACCTCTGTACTTGTATAGTCAACTTTGTATTGAATCTGGTTTGCCTTTATATAACTATATAGCCAACTTTTCTTAGACCTGGTTTACTTTGTCAGCTAACAAAACTTGTATCAATTTCAGTCAGTCATCAACACTCGTAACAACAAATTTCCCCCTTTTTGATCATAACAAACAATGTACACACTCACCCCTTCCTCCTTTTAACATCATTGATAAGTTTTTAGATAAAGAACCTAACAAGTATCAAGCATGTGAGAGAAATTACTAAACTATGGCGACTGGGGCAAAACTTATCAGAACATGCTTTAAACAATAGAAAATGTTGAAGCAATTGATGATATGAGCCATGTAATGCACATACGGATTGATATCACAAGGAAAGAGCACAATAAACCAGGAATGTACTAACTGCAACATATAGTATTTAATTCATAAGCAAAGTACAACCATCTAGAGGAATCAACAAAACATGATCACAAAACTAGAAGGACCAGACAAGATAACAAAAAGATCAGATAGATGGGATGAATAGAAACTGGCTATGACACTTCAAAAAGAGGAGGGGTTAATTTTTGTCTATCAAAGATAGAATCTTGTCAATTATGTGGTTGTGCACACTCTGTTCATTAAGCATTCTATCTTTGAGACTGGAGATCGCTGCATGAGTAGTGGATAGATCAAATTTCAGCTGGGCATTTTTATTTTTTATGTTTGCAACCCTTGCATTTGCATTCTGCGGGTCATGAATCATCTGAGTCATCGGACCCTTTCATTTAAAACCTGGTACATTCTACAGAAGATCACACTCCTTTCCAAAGTCTTTATATCTAGCAACTCCATCTTGGATCCAACATTCCCTTTAGATAACGGGACCTAGTGCGCCCTAAAGATTGTGGTCAAGAAGAACCTATATGCCAAATCATGGGATCCTCTCCCCAGGTTAATAATCCGAGCCATGTGCCTAATCATCAGTAAGGGAAGATTGACCTTCTACTAGACATCAATAGACTCCATCAATCCAAGATAACTATGAGAAGCTTCATGATGGCGCTCAGTGAGAGGAAGAAGACACTTTTTGACTAACTCAAAGAGAAGCTTGTGATCTGGCCCTATCTCCCCTTTTAGAACTTTCGTCGGTATAGTCGAATCCCTTCCCTAAGTGAACTTGGTTGTGAGAGACCCGTCCTTCGTCCTTTCCATTTCATACTCATCATACCCAACCTTGGATACCTATAAGATTTCACCTAAAATCCTTTAATTCAATGTGAATCCCACTCTGTTCATCCTTGACTTCACCTCTCCATCACCCACCACTTCAAGATTACTATAGAAATCCACCAATTCAGACTCATGAACTCTTGGAAGAGGGCATAAGAACAAATGTTCCCAACCTTGAAATTTCAACTACGTGACAAAATAGGGGGATGACTTGTGGCTATGGGTGAAAGGCCAACCAAGATCGGATAATGCTGGTTTTCCGCGAAATCTATCTTCCCAATCATCCTCGCCATTCATAGTTTAGAGACAATAACTGCATCAATAACCCTTCCCTTCAGTGCTTTCTGAGAACTAAAGTACCTTTCTTTACCTAGTGTAAACAATCACTCAACATTTTTATTTGGTGCGGATTCAAGCTTGACTGATGAAGTGGATCCTGACACGTTCGAAGACTAACCCCTTTTCCTTTTTGGTGTAGGTCCCTCAGACATGGGATCAGGTTCAGTAGAGTTGTTCTTTTCATCACTACTAACTTCCACATCAACATAAGTCGGGGCTTGCTCTTTCCTTTCACCTTTCTTAGAAGTCTTATTCTTCTTGTTGAACTCCTCCACCCTCCGTTCCACCTGTCTCCTCAGTACCCCCCATTATTCTAGGTCTTTTGGGAGGAGAAGGCTTGATAGTATGAGTTTCCCAGCGGACGTTGATTTCACTGTCTTAAGTTTTTCCCACTTGGCACTAAGGGGTACATCATCATCATAGTCATCCTCAACATCTTTTACCCCAGAAGTGTCATCCATAATTGTTACTCCTTTCAGATTGGGTTTAGAGGTCTCTGCATCAGCTATGCCTGCTTCCTGACCCACTCCTTCTTCACATGGGATTTTAATGGGTGCATTAGCCGTTGGAGTTTCGGACGACTGTGGGACTGGTGTGGGGGAGTATTTTCGTGAGACGAACTTGGTGTAATTTTAGAAGACTGTGGAGATTGAATGGGTGAGGACTTCTCTTGGGACGAACCAGGTGTAGTTTCTGAGACTGCAAAAGGAAGATCCTCCTGAGTGGATGGAGGGGGTTCGTCTTCCATGAGTACATTGACCATGGAAGGACCGGCAAAATGATTTTCCATTGAAGCTTTGAAGATAAAACTAGACCACTATGAAGGAGAGAGTACTGGACTACCAAGAACGACGAGAAAGTGAGGCATATTTACGGTGCAATAATGAAAAGGATTGGGAATATAAAGAGAACGAAAGGAAGTGGAAGAGTTTAGTAGAGTAAATAGAGATGGGATGTGGTAATGATGGACCTTGCCCAAGATTAACGGTTTTCAGAGCGTCGAAGTAGCTTAACAAACTATGGGCAAAAAGGAAAAAGTAGGCCTCAGTTTGCCGCCCCTTTTTTATATATAAAAAAAAGATGGCTGACAATATAAGTTGAGTGCCTAGAGATATGACAAGAGAGAGTGGACCACATAAGTGAAGATAAAAGTACATACCACTTGGCTTACAGAGGGACCAGGTGCCTCCTGTAATGCATTCCTTAAGTCTTTTCCATTTTGCAGTAGTTAGAAGATAAGGGTCACATCATCAATTGCTAAATACTTCAATTGTAGCCTGCCTGATGTGTGTACCTAATCAAAGGTACAAGACTGGATTAGTAATTAAGATGTAATGAGACTTGATAAGCATAAGAATAAATTAATTTCTAGTCAAAAGAGAGAGAATGAAGTGCACAGATTCAGTTGAGTTTGATGAGTCCAAGTTCCACGTGAATTATTTCTTGTGGTTCCCTTCCCAAATATTTGGTGAAAATATCATCCACCTGATCCTCTGTCTTGCATAATTCCATCAAAATGTTCCCTTTTCCACATCATCTCTCAGAAAGTGACGGCGAACATCAATATATTTAGTTCTTTTGTGATGGATTGGGTTCTTTTCCATGTTAATTGCACGGATGTTGTCACATAGGATGGGATATTTTCCATCTTGATTTCATAATCTTTTAATTGTTGTTTGATCCACAAAACCTGAGCACAACACGAAGCAACTGCAATATATTCTGCTTCAACAGTAGACATAGCCACTGAGTTTTGCTTTTTGGTTGCCCATTAGATTAAGCAAGGTCCCAAAAAGTATGCCACCTTATATATACTCTTCCTGCCTACCATGAATCTAGTATAATTTGCATTTGCATACTCGATGAGCTTGAAAGAATCACTAGCAGGATACTAGAGAACCAGGTCCATTATTCCTTTGAAATACCTCAGAATGTGTTTGACTGCCTTCATGTGAGATTTTTTAGAACTTGATTAATATCTTGCATACAACTCCACACTGAATACTATGTCTGGTTTGTTAGCAGTCAAATATAATAGAGATCCAATCATTTCCCTATACTTTATTTCCTCAATCTTTCACTATAAAAAAATGGCCGAAAAATGAGGGTCAATACTGATAAACAACGTCGACTTATTGGGCAAAACCGATGGATAACTGATGGACTCACGTTCCTCGAAATTTAGCTTGTTAGAATTGACAAACCAACGGACAGAATCGGTTAATACCGAGGGACGCTCGTCGGTTAATTAAAATTTAAGTTGGTGGGTTTTTTAAATATCACCCGATGTGAAAAAAATAAAATACCGATGGACACCCTCGATTTTGTTTAATTAATTAGTTTTATGAATTTCTGCATCTGGTATTTTGCAGTAAACCGACGGCCAAACCTATGCTGTCCATCAATTTTCTACAAAAAAAATCATAAGTGAAAACCTGTAATTTCTGCATTTCCTACCTACCAAATTAAAATTTAATTCAATATCAGCTACAATCCAGCACTAATAGTTGCCAAATCAATTCTAAATCAATAACATAGTAATTATTGAATTAAAACATCAAAAACAATACTAAATATCCACCAAAATTATCTATAAAATCAACAAAATTTAAAAACTACAATATATATATATATACAAAGTTTGTTTTCAATGTTCAACAATCCTACCAACTAAGGTGTTTGTTCAACACGTTCATCATCAGTAGAAACCTTATCTTCAACCAAGATAGGAGGAGAACGAGCACGTCGTCTACGCACTCCACTAGAAAGAAGGCTATTCACTTGTGCCTTTAGAGCCTCAACAGCATGACACATAGTCTTATTCTCTGAAATGTGTCTTGCCTTGGCATCTGCCAAGAAACGTGGAAGGTGTTCGTCTTCTGCGACATAGAAATGATCTGAACATCATCAACCGCCTTGTCCTAGCTAGAAGAGTCAATACCTTTCATTCCATACTAGATCCGTCGAACTGCGTTTCTAGATCCTAGACAATAGACTCTCCCTTTTTGTCTCCCCCTAGCCACTTTTCAGTCCAAATCTAGGTAGCGACATTCAATAGAGGATAGGTCGGCCCACCTTGGGCTTAGTCGGGCTGTACTCAGATAAGAGCCGTTGATAATCCATCTGCATAATTTAAAAGTAAAGTGAGTATAATATGGTTGTTCAAACCTAATATATTATTATTTATATGTAACTTGTATGGACTTACATAGACTTGTTCAGCTTTGCTCAACCCATGTGTCCGAATCCTGCTTGTTCTTCTTCTTATTTATGTGGGTATCCTAAAATAGCTCCTCTTAGTTGGGCCATGACCCAATTTTGAGGCATGAAAACAAGATGTAATTAAAGTTAGCTAATATATAAAATTTAATTAAAAAAATAAGTGTATATACATACATATAGATATATATGTACACACTACTTACCATTTCTCTAGCTATCATCCCTTGGCTCTTTGCACCCCCAGTGTACAATGATCCACCTTTCCCTTCCCTCTTGGCCTTCTTCACATGTTCAAAATTTTCCTGAATTTATGGCGTACTCCAATATTTTGAAGGGCCTCATAAAGATGAGGTAGCATCCATTCAGGGTTTTTGTTCTTTTTTTTCATCTCTAAACCAATCAGACATCCTGAAACTGGCCTTCCTCTTGTATTTCATGGAAATTATCTTGTCGTGCTGAGGAAGTAAAGTACACAATGGCTGCAATCAAATGATTAATAGTGTTAGATGATATATAACAATCAATAGTCAAAGAAGAATTTTACCAAATAATAATTAATTTGTATACCTTAAACTGATTAAATATGCCCTATCATATCAGATGTGGTATTTCACTCCAGCTCAGATATGCTCGATCATAAAGCCTCTGAATGTTTTCCCTGGGAGTATTTCCGCTCTCTTTTTTCGGATAGAACCTGCAAAATGATAATAAATATGTCAAGTCATATATAAAATATTAAGATTAAAAATTATAAATCTAAGTCAAAAATAAAAATAAACGTACCCAAATCCATCAGGCACGATCACCACTCTACCAAGATTGTCTTTCTCTCCTGGTTGTGGCTCTCCATCTGCTGGTGCCAGTGCTCTATACGACTAGGTGAGTGGTTGAGTAGAAGTACCCTGTGAGTCTGACTAAATGCTGCTATCTTTGAGTCGCAAGATGGAAAAGTGAGGAGATGATCCACTCGGGGAAGGAGTGTTGGGAAAAACATAGCACAAACAAAAGTGCAAGACAGGGTAGCTGTAATGCCCTGAAAACTCAAAATTTAATTCCGGACTTAAATCAGAAAATCTAAAAAATTGCAGAAATGTTGCAGGACGGCTCACCTGATGAGTCGTCAAGTAACCTCACGACCCGTTAGGTGAACCGTGAGGAGAAGGCTGGTTAATGTAAAGGAGGGAGGCAGTGTACCTAACGAGGGGCGTCATGAGTCGTGGTCCGTTAAGTCACACATGGTCAGGCCTGAGTTGGGAATATTTTAGTTGTCCAGTGTACTCGATGAGTGGGTGAAACGAGTCATCACCTGTGGCAACGACTCGCTATGGGACTTAGCATTAAATCTCTAGAATGAGATAGTGTGGTCCACGACTGGTGACCACGAGTTGTGGTCATAGATAACGACTCATTAGGTCCCTCGTGGTGACCTACTAAGGATCCCAGACAGTGTACCTGACGGGAGTGACCACGAGTCGTGGCCAGTCACCACAACTCATTAGGCCACCCGTTAGGGACACCTGACAGTCTTTCCCAGCGAACTTTCAAGGGCTATTTAGTAATTTTCTATTCTCCTAATCTCTAAACCATGACGTTTTGAACGTAAAATCATACTTATTAGAGAGTTGGGACGGTTCCTTCCCTCATTCTCAGAAATCTATCGAAGGGTTCCTCAAGAAAAC
Organism: Datura stramonium; assembly: GCA_018107945.1. Classification (NCBI taxonomy): domain Eukaryota; kingdom Viridiplantae; phylum Streptophyta; class Magnoliopsida; order Solanales; family Solanaceae; genus Datura; species Datura stramonium. The sequence goes on from JACEIK010002386.1 coordinate 37,637, forward strand.
TCTCAAGAAAGCTTAGGGTTCTCATCTATTGCAGCAGTTCAAGTCCCCTTCTTTGGGTGAATTTTAGTCAGGTATGTTGGGTTTTAGCAAGGGGATTGTCCATCCCTTGCGTCCCCAAAATCCTCCTCAATTTCCTCTATCAGTTTTAAGCCCTGAGTTTTCGAGTATGAAAAGGTTTCATATTTATTTTTCATTTATTTCACTTAGAACGATGTTCATGTATATTATTGATATGATCCCCATAAATTCCTAATCAAATTGTCAGTGTTTATACAAAAGTGAATATAAGCCCTAATTTTCGAGTTATGATTTTGCTTATTAAATTTCCTCTAGTGAATGAAGAAGGCTTTGGGATGAACTTTCTAGAATTTCCTAAATATATATATATATGTTTAGTAAATATTCCATTAATGAGAATTACTTTAACTCTGTTGAATGAAATTCCTAACATTTTTGAAATTGCTCTACATGACGAAGTTCCCGTGTTGCTGGGATAAGTTGAGTTCTCTATTAGCTACTAGTAGTTCAGGCCAGTTAGAATGTAGAGTCTCTTCAGAATCTTTCATAAAATTGTCAACTGATCAGTTTGACTTCAGTATTATTTTGAGGTGTCAGTGGTGCCTCTCAATTATCAGAATCAGACTCAGATTTATAGTTTTTGGTCCATTAGGTGGTCATGACATTCTAGTATATAGCTCTGACCAGCCCCAGGACCCTAGTTCAGTTACAACCTGTTCTTAGACGGTCACGACGCTTCCAGATAAGAAGCTCTGACCAGTCTAGAACCCAGTTTTAGAATCTGTTCTGATAAGACTCTCAGGGTACATGCAGTTATATGTCCCTGACTACTTTTGCATCCCAGTTTCGAACTATCAGCTTAGTAGTTCAGTTTAGATTTTCTAGTGGGAGTAGAACTTAGCATCGAGCGGACCGGGGTTCCAACGCACCTAGGTTCCAAGAACTACGTTGCCAACATAGGTTATAGTATTACTTGGCCTGATTGGCCCTAGACTTTTGTGATCACTCACCTCATGCCTTTATACCCTGGAAAGGTATATTGGGTCCTACCGGTGGGGTGTATACATTGGACTCCACGTCTAGTTCACGTGGTTATATGTCGGTTATAGATTCTCTCATTTGTCAGTCCAGTCTAGTATCAGAATAAGCAGCTCAGTTCAGTACAATATCTCAGATTCAATGTTTTAGACTTAGGGCATGTCCTTGACCATCAGACAGGGTCATCTTGACAATTTCAGATTATATCAGTAGTTCAGTTCAACTTACCTATTGGTCATTGTGTGTCATTTCAGTTCAGACTTTATATTCAATTATGTTTCTCCGACTTACTTAGTACATTCAAAGTACTGACGCATACTTTTATGTTGTATCATTTCATGATACAGTTGTAGGTTCTCAAACTCAGCACCGTTAGTTGCCGCAGTTTAGATTCTCCATCGCAGTAGTTGAAGTATGAGTCCTCATCATCTGAGGGCACTATCTTCCTTCTTTCAGTCATGTATTAGTTTCAATTAGACTTATATTTAGCTGGGGGCTTGTCCCAGCAACTCCTCTATTATATGGCTTTCAGAAGACATGATTTTCATATTTATCAATATTATTCAATTGTTAAACTTTATGTTTTCAAACTTATCTCTCATAAATATTTTATGATATTATTTCAAAGTTCCGTTGTGCTTGTTTACTCAGAATGCTAGTAACTGATAGACCAAGGGTTGACTTGGGGTCACTTATGGCTTCAAGTACCATGTTACGCCCAGGGTGTAGGCTCGGGGCGTGACAAACTTGGTATTAGAGCACTAAGTTTAGAGTATCCTCAGAAAGTATGAAAGATGCATCGAGTAGAGTCCTCTTCATGGGTGTGAAGCGCGCCACACTTATAACAAGGAGGCTACGAGATGTTATTAGAAAAATCTCTATTTGTTCATATTCTTTATCGTGCGTTAAAGTTTAAATTCCAGAAATGCCCTTCTAATTTGTGCTCTGTTTTGTTTCAGTGAACCATGCCTCCCAGACGTGGTAATGGAAGAAGGGCGACTAATGTAACAGACCTGCCCCATCAAGCCCGGTAGCTCCTCAGGATGAATCCATATCCTCCACCGAATTTAGGTCGGCTATTCAATTGCTAGCTCAAACAGTCACCAACCAGGTGAACCAGCAGGTGGTTCCAGTAGCCACAAATGGGTCTGAAGCTGCTGCTCGGGTGTGGGATTTTACCCGGATGAACCCTCCAGATTTTCATGGAACGAAGGTGGGAGAGGACCCACAAGGGTTTGTAGATGAGATTAGAAAAATCACCCGAATTATGGGTGTCAGTTCCTCTGAAAGTGTTGAGTTGGCTACCTACCAACTGAAAGGAGTAGCCCAAGTCTTGCATGACCAGTGGAAGGAAGGAAGGCCAACGGAAGCAGGACTAGTGAAGAGGGAAGAATTCCACATAGCTTTTTTGGACAGGTTTTTTCCTCGGGAGGCTAAGATGGCGGAATTTATGAATTTGCGCTAGGGAAATAGAACAATGGAGGAATATGCTCTAGAGTTTACCAATCTATCAAAGTATGCTCCAGAGATGGTATCCGAGCCAAGGGCTCGCATGTTGAAGTTCATAAATGGAGTATCTAATCTGGTCCTCAAGGAGTGCCAGACGACAATGCTAATCAAGGATATGGACCTCTCTAGCTTAATTGTGTATGTCCAGCAGATTGAGGCCAAGAAGCTGAAAGATATGGAACGTAAGAACAAGCGAGCAAGGACTGGCCAGTCAGATTTCGGCCATCAGAGGTCTAGAAGTAGTAGCCGCCCACAGTAGCAACAGTAGCAGATAGCCCCAACACCTAGTTCAGCCAGCGCCCCAGCCTTTCGGTCCTGCCAGGATTGGAGGGGTGGGTCATCTGGCACTCAGTCTCAGGCTCACAGTACTGAAAACAAGTATCCAGCTTGTCCCAAGTGTGGTAGGAATCACCCAGGAGAATGCCTTCAGGGATGAGAGGGCTGCTTTGGGTGTGGACAGCTTGGACACGGGCTTAGGGAGTGCCCGTCAGCCGGGTGAGGGAGATCACAATCTACCACATCATCAGTTCCAGTAGGTCGATCAGCTCAGTAGGCTAACACATTAGGTACAGGTGGCGGTCAGCGCCGAAATCTTTTCTATGCTCTATCTTCTCGTCAGGATCAGGAAAGCTCACCTAACGTAGATACTGGTATGTTACGTCTCTTCCATCTAGACGTATATGCCCTCTTAGATCCAAGATCTACTCTTTCGTTTGTGACTCCGTATATAGCAGTTCAGTTCAGTATAGGTCCAGAGGTCCACTTAAAACCATTCTCAGTCTCTAACCCAGTTGGTGAGTCAATTAGAGCCAGCCGGGTGTATAGAAATTGCCCAGTCACAGTCTTGAATAAAATAATTCCTGTTGATATCGTAGAGCTAGACATGGTCGAATTCGATCATATTCTCGGCATGGATTGGTTTCACTCCTACTATGCCTTAGTTGATTGCAAAACTAGAGTTGTCAAATTTTAGTCTCCTAATGAGCTAGTTTTAGAATGGTTGGGCAACAGTTCAGCGCCTGAGGGTAGGTTTATTTCCTACCTTAAGGCCCAGAAACTCATTTCCAAAGGATGTATATATCATCTGGTTTGGGTCAAGGATTCCAACTCTGAGACTCCAACCATCTAGTCAGTTCCAGTAGTCGGTAAGTTCCTAGATGTTTTTCCTGAGGATCTTCCCAGAGTTCCCCCTAAACGGGAAATAGACTTCGAAATAGATCTCCTCCTAGATACTCAACCCATCTCCATCCCTCCTTACAGAATGGCTCCAACTGAGCTTAAGGAGTTGAAGGAGCAGCTAAAAGATCTTCTTGACAAGGGTTTTATCATACCCAACATCTTTCCCTGGAGTGCTCCAGTGCTATTCGTCGTAATAAAGACGGTAACCTCAGAATGTACATAGATTACCGTCAGCTAAACAAGGTCATAGTTAAGAACAGATACCCCCTACCTAGAATTGATGACCTATTCAACCAACTTCAGGGAGCCAGTTATTTCTTCAAGATCGATCTCAGGTCAGGATACCATCAGTTAAGGGTTAGAGAGTGTGACATACCGAAAACAATATTCAGAACTCGGTATGGTCACTACGAGTTTGTGGTGATGTCCTTTGGGTTAACGAACACCCCAGAAGCCTTCATGGATTTGATGAATAGGTGTTTTCAAGCAGTACCTGGATATGTTCATCATTGTATTTATCGATGATATTCTGGTGTACTCTAGAAATAAGGAAGAGCATGCCATTCACCTAAGGATAGCATTACAGACCCTCATGGATCGCCAGTTATTCCCCAAGTTCAGCAAGTGTGAATTCTGGTTGAAGGCTGTGATATTCTTGGGTCATGTTGTATCGGGTGAAGGAATACTAGTAGACCCTCATAAAAGAGCAGCAACAAAAGATTGGCCCAAACCTACCTCTCCTACTAAAATTAGGAGTTTACTGGGCTTAGCGGGTTATTACCGACAGTTTGTGGAAGGTTTCTATTCTATAGCATCCCCTATGACCAGGTTAACCCAGAAAAAGGTGAAATTTCAGTAGTTGGACGAGTGTGAGAAGAGTTTTTAGGAGTTAAAGACTCGATTTTTTACTGCTCTAGTTTTGGCCCTGCTGGAAGGAACAGATGGGTTTATTGTACATTGTGACACCTCCAGAGTTGGACTCGGTTGCATGTTGATGCAGTGGGGCAAGGTGATAGCCTACGCCTCTAGACAGCTCAAAGTTCATGAGAAGAATTATCCAACTCATGACTTGGAGTTAGCAGTGGTGGTATTCGTGTTGAAAATATGGAGACACTACTTGTACGGGGCTCACGTGGATGTGTTCACATACCACAAGATCCTTCAGTATGTGTTAAACCAGAAGGACCTAAACCTGCATCAGAGACGGTGGTTGGAACTACTAAAGGATTATGACATGAGTGTGTTTTATCACCCGGAAAAGGCCAATATGGTGGCTAACGCCTAAGCAGGAGGTCTATGGGAAGTGTAGCTCACATTGAGGAAGGCAAGAGAGAGCTAGCGAAAGAAGTTCACAAGTTAGCCCGGTTAGGGGTACAATTGGTGGATTCAGCTGAAGGTGGTGTGGTAATGCAAAGCGGGTTGGATTCATCCTTGGTAGTTGAAGTTAATTCCAGACAAGATGAAGATCCAGTTCTACTTAAACTTAAATAAACGATTACTCCGAAAGGAGGTTGAGGTTTTCTCCCAAGGGGAGATAGGGTGCTTCGTTACTAGGGCGGGTTGTATACCAAATGTGGGTGAGTTGTGACAGCAAAATTCTGGCTGAGGCACACAACTCCCGAGATACACCATTCACCCCGGTGCTACCAAAATGTGCCGCAATTTGCGGGATATTTGCGGTGGAATGTCATGAAGAGACATTGTTGAATTTGCTTATGCTAAGTGCCCAGAGCTTTGCCCGACAAGTCAAAGGTAGACGCAGAGACCAGGAGGGTATGACCCAAGATATTAGCATACCCACATGGAAGTGGGAAGAATTAAACATGGACTGCATTACGGGTCTATCTTGGACTGTAGCCTTGACATGACTCAATCTGGGTGGTAGTAGATCGGATGACCAAATCAGCTCATTTCTTTCCTGTTAAAACCATAGACTCAGTTGTGGACTATGCCAAACTTTACATTCGAGAGTTAGTTAGACTTCATTGGGTGCCATTGTCCATTATTTCAGGCAGAGGTACCCAGTTCACCTCCCATTTCTAGAAGTCTTTTCAAAAGGGACTTGGCACTCAGAGTCAAGCTCCTTCCCGCTTTTCACCCATAGAGCGATGGGCAAGCGGAGTGGACCATTCAGACCCTAGAAGATATGCTAAGAGCATGCACGATCGATTTTAAGGGTAATTGGGATGACCACTTTCCACTCTTGCTCCCGAGTTTGCGTGCTTTGAGTTACCATTCTAGTATCCCGGATGGCCCCATTTGAAGCATTGTATGGTGAAGGTGTCAATCTCCTATAGGGTGGTTTGAAGTTGGTGAAGCTATCTTGATAGGGCCATACTCGGTTCATGAGGCAATGCGGAAAGTTTGGCTCATCAGAAAGGTTGAAATCAGCTCACGGCCGCCGAAATCTTATGCCGAAGTGCGGAGAAGAGAGTTGGGTTGCAGTTGATAGCTGGGTATGCCTAAAAATTTCACCCATGAAAGGGATGATGAGGTTTAGAAAGGAAACTTTGTCCGAGTATGTGGGACCTTATAAATTTTTGCAACGTATCGACAATGTGGCCTATGAGTTAGAGTTACCTTTAGAGCTAGCAGCTGTACATCCAGTTTTCCATGTGTCACTTCTAAATAAAGTGCATCAGAGATCAACTTTAGTTGTGCCATTGGATAGCGTGGGGATAAAGGATAGTCATATGAGGAGGTACTAGTCCGGATCCTTGACCGTCAAGTTCGTTAGCTAAGAAACAAGGAGGTAGCTTCAGTCAAGGTTTTATGAAAAATCAGGTTGAAGGAGCTACATGAGGAGGCCGAAGCAGATATGATGGTCAAATACCCACATTGTTCTCTACGGCTCCAGTACAACTTGAGATATTAGCTAGAAGAACTTCAGTTTAGTTTTCATGACTCGATTCGGATGTTCAAGTCTCTTTATGTTTTTGAATGTATGTATGATAAGTAAATCCAGTTCAGTTGTGTATTTTGAAATGGAGGTAGTCATTTCGGTAGTTTTTGAAGTTAAATGAGCGGTATTTGGAAATTTTAATTGCTATTGTTACGCTACAGTGTATTTTCTACATTCGAGGATGAATATTTACAAGGGAAAATATTATAATCCCCGGAAACTCAAAATTTAATTTCGGAACTTAAATCAGAAAATCTAAAAACTACGAAATGTTGCGGGGCGGCCCACTGACGAGTCGTCAAGTAACCTCCGACTCGTTAGGTGATCAAGTGAGAAAAGGCTCGTTAATGTAAAGGAGGAGGCAGGGTACCTAATGAGGGGCTTCACAAGTCGTGGCCTATTGACCACGACCCGTTAAGTCACTCTTGGCCAGGCTTTGAGTTGGGAATATTTTAGTTGACCGGTGTACTCGACGAGTGGGTGAAGCAGTCGTCACCAGTGAAACGACTCATTATAGGACTTAGCATTAAATCTCGAATGAGGCAGGTTTGATCCCACGATTAGTGACCCACGAGTCATGGTCATAGATAACGACTCATTAGGTCCCTCATGGTGACCTAAGTATCCCGAGCAGTGTCCCTAACATGAGTGACCACAAATAGTGACGATCACACGACTCGTTAGGTCACCCGTTAGGGACAGCGCGATCTTTCCCAACGAACTTCTAAGGTCTACAGTAATTTTCTGTTCTCCTAAGCTCTAAACCACATCGTTTTGAACGTAAAATCAGACTTATTAAAGGGTTGGGACGGTTCGTCCCCTCATTCTCACGTTTATTCTCAGAAATCTATCAAAGGGTTCCTCAAGAAAACTCTCAAGCAAGCTAGGGTTCTCATCTAACGTAGTAGTTCAAGTCCCCTTCTTTGGGTGAATTTTAGTTAGAGTATGTGGGGTTTTGGCAAGGATTTTCCTTCCTTTGCGTCTCCAAATCTCCTCAATTTCCTCTATCCGTTTTAAGCCTTGAGTTTTGAGTATGAAATGGTTTCATATTTATTTTCGTTGATTTCACTTAGAGCGATGTTCATATAAATTGTTGATATGATCCCCTTAAATTCCTTATCAAATTGTAGGTGTTCTTACAAAAGTGAATCTAAGCCTTAACTTTCGAGTTATGAATTTGCTTATTAAATTAATTGATCGATTATTTAAAATTTTATCCTAAAATAATAAAATAAACTATTTTTAATTTTTTATATATATATATATATATGTTTAGTAAATATTCCATTAATGAGAATGACTTTAACTCTGTTGAAGGAAATTCTAACATTTTGAAATTGCTCTATGTTACGAAGTTCCCGTGTTGCTGGGATAAGTTGAGTTCTCTATTAGCTGCTAGTAGTTCGGGCAGTTAGAACGTAGAGTCTCTTCAGAATCTTTCATAAAATTGTCAGGCGGATCGGTTTTGACTTGAGTCTTATTTCCAAGGTGTCGGTGGTGCCTCGCAGTTATCAAAATCAGACTTAGATTTATAGTTTTTGGTCCATTAGGCGGTCATGACATTCTAGTATATAGCTCTGACCAACCCAGGACCGGTTCAGTTACAACTTATTCTTAGGCAGTTACGACACTTTACAAATGGCGGCTCGGCCGGTATAGAATTCAGTTTCATGAAGCTCTGGTCCGATAAGACTCTTAGGGTACATGCAGTTATCGTCCTTGATAGTCTTGGACCCCAGTTTCGAACTATCGGCTTAGTAGTTCGGTTTAGGTTTTCTGAGTGGGGGAGTAGAACTTAGCAGGCGGCTAGGGGTTTCGGCGCACCCCGGGTTCCAAAACTACATTTCCAGTGTAGGTTACAATATTACTTGGCCTGATTGGACCCAGACTTTTCTTGATCACCCAGTTCATGCCTTTATATACGGCATGGTATATTGGTTCATACCGATAGGGTGTATATATCGGACTCCACGTCTGGATCACGTGTTATATGTCGAGTTAAAGACTCTCCCGCTAGTCAGTCCAATCTAATTATTAGAATAAGCAACTCGGTTTAGTACAGTATCTTCCGGATTCAGTGTTTCGAGACTTAGTGCATGTCCTTGACCATCGGAACGGGGTCATCTTGACCATTTGGATTATACTTGATAGTTGATTCGGCTTACCTATTGGTCATTGCGTGTCATTTCAGTTAGGACTTTATATTCAGTTTTATTTCTCTCCTTGCTTAGTACATTCAAAGTACTGACGTATGCTTTTATGCTGTATTTCATGATAAGTACAGAGGTTCAGACTCGACATCTTTAGTTGCTTCAAGTAGTTTAGATTCTCCATTGCGGCGGTTGAAGTGTGAGTCCTCATCATCCGAGACACTATTCCTTCTTTCAGTCATGTATTAGTTTCATTTAGACTTAGAGTTAGCTGGGGGCTTGTCCCAGCAACTCCTCTATTAGATGGCTTTCAAACAGACATGATTTTCAGATTTATCAGTATTATTCAATTATTGAGCTTTATGTTTTTAGACTTGTCTCTCATAAATATTTTATGATATTATTTCAAAGTTCCGCTGTTCTTGTTTACTCAGAATGCTAGTAACTGATAGACCAAGGGTTGACTTGGGGTCACTTGTGACTTCAAGTACCGGTCACGCCCGGAGTGTAGGCTCAGGTGTGATAGTAACAACGGAAGAATATCGAAGTCTAAATTTTTCTAATCTATTTGGACCAAGAGAAGATCTCAAATATAGTTTTAAATAATTTTGGGCAGCATCTAATTACCAACAAATATAGATATTACAAAATAAAAATAAATCAACCACACAAGACACCAAAATATGTGAAAAAACCTCTTCGGTGTAAAGAGTAAAAAATCACGGGACTAAAAATCCACTATAATTAATAAGAGTTACAAGAATGTTCTTAAAAATAGCCACCAAATAAGTGTCATACAACGAGCAACAATATAAAGAGATAGCACAAAAAACTAAAGAAGAAAAGGAGAATCACTCAAAAATATAACTACTGGTCATGGGCTGAAATCTAGAGCTACAGGACTCCAAATCCACTTCTATTAGTTTTTAATCAAATATTAAGATGATAAAAATGACATATCCAAAAATCAACTCAATCGGATAAGAAACAAAGCAGAAATTATAATTTACAAGCGAAATTTGCTTTGGAGCTAACTTTTCTGTGCAAAAATCTGCACTTTTCTCTATTTTGGGCTGTGTAATTTTTCTCTAGTCTCACTAAAATAAGACCTAAATTGTGCCCATATACACCATGATAGTGGGATTATGGGGAAAAAGTGGGCTGGTCCAAATTGAGCTTTGTTTATCCCACATAGAAAGAAAAAAGCGTAAAATCAATAATTCTCCCTCTCATTTCTCTGGAGGAGACCTCCATCCCGGCGATCATGCAACACTCTTCAAGCTTTCCTTGGAAAACCTTTAGTCGTCATGTCAGAACCATTATCATCCGTATGAATCTTTTCAAGTTCAAGAGACTTAGAATCCAACACATCTAGAATACAATGGTATCTCACATCAATGTGTTTAGCCCGACCATGAAATATAAGGTATTGCCAAGTTGAATAGCACTTTGAATAATACGATAAAGCACACACCTCTCACGAGAAAAACAAAAGTTCCCCCAGAATCTCTTCATCCATAGAAACTATTTACAATCTTCAACAAGCAATAAGCTCGGCTTCTGTAGTAAATAGAGCAACACATTTTTGCAATTTATATTGCAAAGACACGGCTCCCCTACCAAAAGTAACCAAATAGCTTGAAGTAGATTTTTGGTATCAACACCACCTTCTATAACTGAATCAATGTTTCCACGAGAATAAGCTTCCTATCCCAAAACACAAACTCAAACTAGATATCTCATTATCCACTTCTTTGCATAATGCTCTCTCCTAAATTAGAAAGGAAATTTCTAACAATACTGTCGCATGAGAAATATCCGGTCTTGTACAAATCATTACATACATCAAACAACCAACAGGTATTTGAAGCATAAGAAACTTTCTTCATATTTTCCTTCTCATTATCACCGTAAGTACACTGCTTCGTGCTCAATTTGAAGTGCATAGCTAAAGGTGTACTAACAACCTTAGCCTTATCCATATTGAACTTGCCAAGTACTTTTTAAATGTACTTCTCTTGTGATCACCATAACATCTTGGTCTCTCTGACACGGACAATCTGTATATCAGAATCTACTTTACTGGTCCTAAGTCTTTCATAGCAAAGACTTATTCAACTCTTGCTTCAACTTTTGAATCCTGCAAGCATTCTGACCAACAACAAATATGTGTCAATATAAAGTAATAAAATAATAAAGTCACCATCAGAAGAAATTTTCACAAAAATAAATGGTTTGAAGAAGTCTTCTTGAAGCCCTGTTGACTCATAAAAAAATCAAATTTCTTATAACATTGTCTGGGAGCTTGTTTCAAACCATACAAACTCTTCTTCAATTTGCAAACATAATTCTCTTTTCCCTTATTTAAAAACTTTTGACTGCTCCATATAAATTTCTTCATCTAATTCACCATGAAAAAAATTATTTTTAACATCCATTTGCTCAACCTCTAAGTCCAGACTTGCGTAAACTAGAACCACACGAATGGATGACATCTTCACAACTGGAGAGAATATCTCATCATAATCAACTCCCTTTTTCTGGTTAAATCCCTTTATAATTATTCTAGCCTTAGCATTGAAATAGGGTTTCCATCTTCATGTTTCACCCTAAAAAATTCACTTGTTTTTCAAAGTTTTTGTTTTAGGTAGCTTAACCAAATCAAAAGTATGATTATCAAGTAAGGATTTTATCTCATCTTCTATAGCATCAAACCACCTTTCTTTTTCTTCACTATCCATGGCCTAGTCAAAATTCTTAGGTACTCCCCCCTTAGTCAAGAGTACATACTCATTTGGAGAATAAAGAGATGAAGGAATTTTCTCTCTAGTCAATTTTCACAAAGAGAACTTTATGTCGCATCAATAGCAGCTGGTTGCTGGCCAACTACCTCATCTTACTGGAGGCATCAACAATACCATCTTTGGTAATTTTGAACATAGTCACTATCTTCATTATCAACGTTTTAAAAGATTTTCTTCAGGTACAATAGTTGTAGGAACTCGATCAACATCAAGTAAGCTCTCACTGATATGAGAATCAACCTTCTCAGCATTGTCAAAATCTTCAATTTTCTTATCTTTAAAAGAACACAACATCACGACTTCTAACATGTTTCTTCTCAGGTTTGTATCATAGAAGCGATAGCCAAATTCATCTTTACCATAACCAATGAAGATACTGCCTAATTTTAATATCCAGTTTTGATCTTTCATTCTTAGGAACACGCACAAAGGCTTTACACCAAAGACTCTCAAGTGATCATAAGAGATATTCTTACCAAACCAAACTCTATCAGGGACATCACCATCCAAAGCTACAATAGGAGATAAACTATAACATAAGTAGCAGTATTAAGTGCTTTTTCCCAAAAGAAATATGGCAGCTTAGCATCGGAAAGAAAACATCTAACCGTCTCAATTAAAGTTATGTTCATCCTCTCTATTAAATCATTTAATTATGGAGTCTTTGGAGGAGTTTTTTTGATGAAGAATTTCTTGCGATTTGAAATACTTATCAAATGGACCTCAATATTCACCACCATTGTCACTGTGAATGCATTTTAGTTTCTTTCTGGTCTGTATCTCGGATAAGGCTTGAAATTCCTTAATGACATCAAGTACTTGACCTTTGGAATTTAAAGAATATACCTAAAGCTTGTGAGAATGGTCATCGTAGAAAATCATGAAGTAAAGTGCACCACCTTTTTGACTTCACTTTAAAGGACCACACAAGTCAGAGTGTACTAGCTCCAACAATTCGGGCTTTTTTTATGGAGGATGACAGAAAAGAAACTCTTTTACATTTCCCACGCTAAGAAATAGACATATTTTCACCGGTACTTGTTTCACCAGCGAGCAAATTCTTCTTAGCCAAACATGTAATGCCTCTCTCGCACATATGACATTTCCTTCTTGTGCCACAATTCTGATAAAGTGTCACTTTCACATATATTTATAGAGTAATTAAGGATAGATCCGTTAGTCACATATAAATTTGAATACTTTCTTCCTCGAGCTACAACTAATGAACCCTTGGTGAGTTTTCATTTAGCCACTAAACAAGTCATTATGGTAGCCTTCATCATCTAGTTGTCCTACAGAGATCAAGTTTAAAGGAATATCCAGAGCATGTTTCTACATTTGAAGGACTAAAGTTGTACCAATATTAGTCTTCAAACAAGCGTAACGCCAACATCAAACACCTTAACTCTTTGCATTGTCAATATTTAACACGCCAGAGTTAACATGGGTATAAGATGTAAAGAAATATTTTCTTAGTGTGACATGAGATGTAGCTCCAGAATCTATTATTTAGCTAGTATCATGAGATATAAAATTGATAATGTTTTTATCACAAGCAAATAGAGTCATCTCGGGCAAACCCAATAATATTATTTTCATTATTTTCTTCTTTCTTGCCTTCTTTAATGTCTTGCTTCAGCTTGTTGCAGAATCTTTTAATATGTCCTTTCTTGCCACAATTATGGAATGAATAATTTTGATACTTGGACGTTGATTTTCTTAATTGCTTTACTTGTTTATATCTTGAACCTCTTATTTTATCTCTCCCCCAGTCTTCTGTAAACAACACATTTGAATGTGAAGATGAGCCTTGAGATTTTCTCCTTACTTTTTCATTTAACACACCACTCTTGGCATATTCCATGTTCACCTTAACACCAGGAGCTGAATTTGTTAAAGAAGCACGAGGAGTTTCTCAAGAATGCGGTAGAAGTATTAAGAAGTCAAGATACTTATATCTCATCATCGTTTGACATTCATTCCAGATAATTGATTAAGGACACGTTGAAAATCATTTATATAATCAAGAATAGAACTTCTTGAAGCCTTTCTCCCGGATTTCTCCTCTTGAAGATCCCATTTTGACCGCGGTGAGGGGTTTGTTGGGCTATGACCCTTATTTAGCCAAAGGCCCAATGGCCTAATCATTCTCCTTTGGTTTCAATTCTATTTTGAAATTAGATTTATATTTCTATTCCTATTTGGAGTTGGTCTTGGCTCAGAGAAAATACCATTCATTATCTATAAATATCAAAATTTTGGAGAATTGTTTAAGGCTTATTCATATTTGCCTTTGAAAGACTTTAACACATAAGAGTGGTTTTTGAGAGAGTTTCCCCCAAGGGAGAAGAGAGAAAAGAGAAGAAGAGGATTCTTTTCCTGCAGTTTTACTCTCGGTCAGTCACCTTCAAATTATATTTGTTGCTTCGTTAATCATTGGATTGAGCTAATTTTGTGAGGTTCTCCATAACACCGGGTCTTTGATTTGAACGGTGAGATCGAATTTACAGGTCAGCAACATCTAATTTTAAGTTTCAAACAATAGCTCAATTTTAGGTGATTTTTCTCTATTTATTTTTGTTGGTGTTGCTATAGCGTCTCCATATTTGGCACTTGTTAATATGTAGACATTTTAGAACTTTTATTACTCTCTTATTGTTATATTAATTTTTTGGATCTTTGTGGTCCGTGGTATTTGCGTTAAATTTGGTGTTATTTATTTTCTTATTTTTCGGGTTTTCTTCCTTCTGTCATAACAGGCACCCAACGATGAATACGTCAAGTTTTTTCGTGGTGAAGAATGCCAAGTGTCGACATGAAAGTGTGAAAAGTAGTAGAAAATTGAGGCACAGAAGAAAGAATATGGTGGATGCTCAATGCTATAGGAGACATAAGACATTGGTGGAAATAATGCGTATGTGGATTAGATGAAAGACCGTCTGAAGAAGTGCTAGAATCTAGTGATCTCTTATGTGTTTTCCTACTGCTCTTACTCAATTTACTTCCCCTACTACTATAACGTCGATTACCATCACCTAACGACATTTTCATACAAGTTTACATTAGAATATATAAAGAAAAAACATAATATTAAATATAATAGTACTTTAAAAGAAATAAATCAACTTGCTAATTGTCATTCTCCCATTCTTCTTCCTACCTTGTTTCATTTTCATCATTTCTCATTTTTCCGCCTAAGCTTGTTTTTATAATCATCATTTGATTCTTCTCCTTGCTTGTTTCATTTTCATTATCTGATTCTTCCTCCAATATTTGCAATTTCAATTATATCATCATAAATATTTTAATATGTGTTCGGGATGTTCTAAACTTTGTTCTAACTCAGCATCCACACTTTGATGAACAAATGCCACATCATTTTGGTACGTCATATCCAATACACTATCAATCTCAATCGTACCCACCCAGTGCTTAGTCTTTATAACCACCCACCAATCAGCTTTGTCTCTATGCAGAGGATATGGAGCATAATACACCTATTTAGCATTTTGTCAATGGTGAAGGATCATAACGATCATACTGCCTGGTGTGCTTAATTTCAATTATATTATGCTATTGATTCACCCTAGTACCTCTGGGCGATGGATCAAACCGCACACCAAAATAGTACTATCTTTTTCTTGGCCATCAGCATACTTAACTTCCATTATCTCGCTACCACACCATAATAATCAATAATTTGGCCATTAGCATCTACATCGTCTTTAATGCACACTCCGCTATCATTGATTTTCTTATACTTAAGTTTTTGTTTGAAACTTGAAATTATTGACACAATATTTATTCATCGATTGAATTTGACTAAACGAGACCCATATGCAACATTACTCACCAGTTGCGGATGTTCAATAGTGCTATTCTCATCATTAATCTACGAGTGTTAAAAATTTCTTTTAAGTAAATGATTATGTTGTGCTTCTATTTTTAACATGATTTTTAACACTTACATAGTCTTTCAGCCAATAGGAAAATCTCCTATATATGAAATCATTACCCCACAGGCCTATAAAGTAACTGTTCAATAAATTGAGATTGTTGAGTCCTTAGTATTTAAATTATATTATTCAATAACATCATTCAAAACTTACATATGATTGTATCTCGAGGCAATTGAGCAAAACATGTGTAACAATAGATTGTATTTTCATACTACTCAAACCTCATTTGATTCATTTTTTAGAACCTCGACCAGATTTGTTAAAAATTAAAATCGACGGGTGGTTGGGATTAATATCACCGTCATCATTGTGGAGTTGGGCCTATTTCTCATACTTGTCACTTTACGCTCTAAATAGTAAGAACAAAAATGCTTGAGTTTCCCTTGTAAGATAAGCTTCACAGATAGATCCTTCAATCTTAGACGTCTATTTAACAGTTCTTTTGCACTTGCTAATAGTTAAGTACAAAATTTGATGGTAATTAGAAATCAACTTTTAAAATAGGAATTTATAGTATATGAAGTCACATTTTTAGTACCTTTCGAATGGATACATTCATCTATATTAAACTGGACTTTCAAAACTTTAATGTATGAGGTAAATCAGTAAATATTCTATCAAATCAAAGAAGCCGTACGGGAAGATCTTTTCCAACAGAGTAATCAAGAATATTTTGATCCATCCTTTCTAAGCTATCCTCCCACAAGTGTTACTATACAAATCTTTGAAGAACAAACTTATCTACGCGGTGCCTTCCATATCCCTGTCAGTTAGCCGGTTAAAATACAATAGGAATCAAAGTTTCAATAAAATATGGTAATCATACCTTTTTATATCACACAACTTTCTTTTATTCATATTTGCACGCTTTCTTAAATTTGAAGCATAGCCCTCAGACATCTTCAGATTCTTAATCCATTCACAAATCTCTTGTTTTTCATCCAACGAGAATGAAATGCCGCCTTGAGCTTTAATAGTTTGTGTGTGTGTTTTCTGCGGCCATAGTTTCTTTCTTTTAACGGTATTCCTTTAAGTTCATTCTGGTCTTTAGATTATCTTTTGTTTTACCCTTAACATCCATCACTATGTTGAACAAATTATAAAAATAATTTTTTTCAATATATATCACATCAAGATTGTGTTGTAGAAGGTTATCCTTCAATACGACAACTCTCAAAATATGTTATGTTTTATCTAATTATGTCCAACACCATATCCAGGTAGTCTATAAGGTATAGCTTTTGTAACCTTTTCCAAGTGATAAACTCTCTCCCAAATTTGTTACTGATAATGATGAAGGTGGTGGATTATTTTCAATCTTATTCTTTCGAAATGCATGTTTCATTCTTCTAAACTTGTGCTCCATTAGCAAGAACCTATGTTGAAAATCAAATCATAAATTTTTACAATCATGTTTTAATGTGCAATGCTTTACTTTTGTTTATGCAATACGGGCAAGCTAATTTTTCAGCAATCATCCAACCAGACAACATCATATACGTAGAAAAATCATTTATAGTTCATACTAAAGAAGCACGCAAAAGGAAATTCTGCTTAGTTGATATGTCATAAGTCGCTACACCTTCAAACCATAATTATTTTAACTCGTCTATCAAAGATTGCAAACAAACATCAATTAAACTTTTTAGATTACAGAGGCGAAATGGCACAACTTAGGGAAATATGTACGAGGCTTGTCATACACATTTCAGGTGAAAGATTATATGAAGTAAGGAATATAGGCCAGCAAGAAAGGGTGCAGGAAATAGAGAATGATGTGAAATCATCCGCACACAAGCCTAATCTAGTATTTCTTAGTTTACTTGCAAAATCAGGATAAGTTCTATTAAAATGTTTCCAATTTTCTCCATCTAATGGATGAGACATAACACTAGGAGTCCTTCTATTCTCATAGTGCTATCTCATATGAGGAGCAGAACTCATCAATGCGTACAACTTCTACATAACGAGGTATAAGAGGTAAATAATTAATCGCCTTAAATGGAATCATCTTTTCACCAGGAGTCTGCTTAAACCAGCATGTCCATAAAACTTATAATTTTATAGATCACCGCATTCTTTATGAACAACATGCAACCATTTTCATAACAATGAATTCTAACATAGTAATCTAACTTAGAAACCAATTTCTTTGCACGATAGAAATTCTTAGGTATGTTCAACTCGGGGTTAACTAATTCCAACCAAAGAACAACCATAGAGTCCATAGCAACTTGAGGAATAGTCAATTTGATTTGATATTGATTAGTCTAACTGCAATGGACAACTCGGAGTGCGGACTCTCTACACATAGTGGATGACTAGCTGTTCTAGTTGTTGGTAGAAGTGCATTGCTTCTTCATTAGGGAGTTTCTTTGAAATACTATTCGAGCTCCATCCCATATTATATCCCAAACACATCATTGACCATTCTATGTGTACCTTATCATATTTGAACACCGCTTTGATCGTAGCACAGACTACTACATTCACCCACTGTCAAATTATAAATTATATTATTCTCTCCATCAGTCTCATATGATGAGTCCATACAAAATACTTCTTAGGCTTAAACCCATAACAGTAAATATGACTACAACTTTATCAGTTTTAAAAACTTCATGCGGTTGCATCGCTTACAAGGATACCTAATCCAACCCTTCAATTTGAAAGAGTATAGTGACATTGCATGGTTGATAAATCCTCTAATACCTTCAACAAGTTCATCTCTCATGCCCTGAATTATTATTAGTTCTATTATACATCCACAAATGATTCATCTACAAAAATAGATATTTTATATTAAACATATATTTTTATTAAATAATTTGTATTAATAATTAAATATTATTATTTTTTTTAAAAAAAATAGGTGAAGTAACTTTTTAAAGTGGAGTTAAGTGTTGGGTGTGATTAGGAAATGGAGAGAAATAAATTGAAGAAATTTTTGACAAAAATAATTTACATAGTTTTTAATACATACATATATAATTTATCGTTTTTTTTTTTTTGTAATTATTAAATTATGAATACAAAAAATTTTAATACTTATTAAATTTGTATTATTTATAATAATCATGCCATATATATTTTAATAATTATTAAATTTAAATTATTAATCACATAACAAATCAAGAACCTAAATTAAACTAAATTTACAAATTTCAAATTAACTAACATATTCATATTGATTAATTACTAAAATTATAACCAAAAAATAAATTAGTGGAGAAATTCATTTTATTTTAATTAATATTTTTGATAAATTTCTAATTGAGGCTGTAAAAAAGTTTCAAACACAATGAAATCTAACAATTTTTCAATCAAATCTAACAATCTAACAAAGTTTTAACTATACCTAACAATCCTAACAATAACAGAAACAACGAAATCTAACAATCTAACAACTAACGAAACAATGAAATCTAATAATTCTAACAATTTAACAATGAAATCTAACAATCTAACAAAGTTACAACTAAACCTAACAATTCTAAAAACAACATTAACACTAAAATCTGACAATTCTAACAATGAAATCTAACAATTCTAACAATAACTTAACAATATAATAATTTAACAATAATAATAATAATATTTAATAATTTAATCTAAAATCTAATGATAAAAATTTAATTAAAAAATAAAAACCCTAACCTTGCTAATAATGAAAATGGGTTGGGTAGTAGGGCAAGGGTTGGAGTGCGTCGGTGGGCTAGGTGGGGCGGGGAGGGAGCCAATAGGGTGGGGAGGACCGGTGGAGTTTGGGGGTGGTGAATTGCTGGATTTTGAGAGAGAAAGAAATATGGAAGAAAGGGGTTCTATGCTTCGATTATAATAAACAAGCTTTGTCAGATAAAGTTGGTTTCATCCATTGATTTTTAAATTAAATATTTAATTAATTAAATTAAGCAGAACAATCATAAAGCATACATAAGGACTCATGGAGTTTTGAATTAAATTTTTAATAAATAACTTTTCAAATTATTATCTTTTTGTTTTTAAAAATAATTAATTATATAAATAAAATGACAGTCTGTCGGCCACTTTAAATATTTTTAATTTTATTTTTTAATATGTATTGACCCTATCTATTGGTTATCTCACTATCTATTGGTTATCTCAATTAAATCCCATAAATAATATTTCGCACAAAAATCCGCAAAAAATACTGAGGGAGAAACGGAGGGACAATGTGGATATCACATTAAAATAATTATAAAAAAATTAAAAAAATAGATAAACTGGCTAACAGAGTCGGTAATCCCACTGTTTTTTTTTTGCACCAACACTGTCCGTCGGTACTCATCAGTCATTTTTTGAGAAGTTTTTTGTAGTGTTTGGTCCAAATTCATCAGTTTCTAATCGAGTAGTGGTTGTAATGAGTGTATCATTCATTTTGGAGTTCTCCATATCATACTTTATTAATAATTTCTTGATATATTTTTGTTGGTGGGTTAGCGTGTCTTCCTTTATTTGTAAGCCAAAAAATAATTCAGCTCCCCCATCATGCTCATTTCCAACTCATTATTCATAAGCTTTGCAAACTCACTACACAGAACTTGATCAGTGGCCCTAAAGATGATATCATCGATACAATCAGTATGTCCTCTCCCATTTTTCTAAGAAATAGAGTATTGTCAATTTTTCCTCTGTTGTAACTATGATTCAGGAGAAAGCTTGATAGTCTGTCATACTATGCTATTGGTGCTTGTTTAAGCCCATACAATGCCTTGTTTAGTCTATATATATGATCTGATAGTTCATGATATTCAAATCCTAGGGGTTGCTTCACATAAACTTCTTCTTGTGGGTAACCATTCAGGAAAGCACTCTTAACGTCCATCTGAAATGATTTGAACCTCATATGTATAGCAAAAACAATGAGGATTTTGATAGCCTCCATCCTAGCTACAGGAGAAAAAGTCTCATCCTAGTCAATGCTCTCTTCCTGGTTGTATCCTTGAACTACCAATCGTGATTTATTTCTGACAATGATTCCCTGATCATCAAGTTTGTTTCTAAAGATCCTTCTGGTTCCTATAACTATTATGTTGTTAGGACGAGGGACTAAGATCCACACTCTGCTATGCTTGAATTGTTTCAATTCTCATGCATGACATTGATCCAATTTGCATCTTACAGTGCTTCTTTTACATTTTTTGCTCAATAATGGATGAACAAGTAGTGAAGGTACACATGTTTCTCAATCTAGATCTAGTCTGAACACCAGAATCCAATGGTGAGAGCATGTTCTGAATAGGATGAGAGCTTTTATGCTTCCAGTTGCCAGCCTGTGTCTCACGATGATCCAATTTATTTGATTAACTAGGTCCTTCGGCACGTTGAGCTTGGTTGATAGTGGGTTCCTGATCATCTGCTGGCCTGAGGTGTGACATGCTTGGTATGGTGACCTTGTTCATCAGAATTTGGACCTTGGATGCGTCCGAATATACCTGCTGATCATTCTCATCCTGTGTACCTGGTTCCCTCTCAGTATTTATAATTGGTGTCATACCAATCTCTTTTATCTCTTCCTGAGAGCTTAGACAATCGACTGAATTTTGTTCATCAAAAATCATATGAACACTCTCCTGAATGCAATTTGTCCTTTTGTTCAATATTTTGTATGCTTTACTATGAGAAGAGTAAATAAGAAAAATTCCTTTGTCACTCTTGGCATCAAATTTTTCCAAAGCATCCTTTCCGTTGTTGTGAACGTAGCACTTGCATCCAAATGTTCTGAGATGATCCAGATCTTCTTTATTCCTTTCAATAGTTCATAGGGAGTTTTGTCTAGTGGAGGTCTAATCATACATCTGTTTAACAAGTAACAGGCAGTATTAACTGTTGCTGCCCAGTATCCTTATGATAGTCCACTAGCCATCAACATAGTCCTAGCCATATCTTTCAGAGTTCTGTTCTTTATTTCAACTATACCGTTTTATTAGGGAGCTTTTGGTGCTGAGAAGTTGTGATCAATTCTTGCATCTACAAAATATACCAGAAATTGAGTTTTCAAACTCAGTTCCATGGTCTGACCTGATGCTTACTAGTTCACTATTAAGTTTCTTCTACACCTATTTGACAAATATGAAGAATACATCAAATGTTTCATCTTTAGATGCCAAAATAGTGTTCAAGTGAACCCGGTATATTCGTCTACTATGACAAACACATATCTCTTGCCACCTCCACTTGTTACTCTCACTGGTCCATACAAATCCATATGAATGAGTTGCAGACATCTAGAATTACTAGTTATCTTCTTTGGCTTAAAAGAGGACCTCACATGCTTTCCCTTTGCACAATCATAACATATCAAGCTACCCTTGAACATGATTTTTAGGCAATCCAAGTACTAGTTCTTTTCTAACAAGCTCGTTCAGATGTGAAAAGCTGGCATGTCCCATACGTTTGTGCCAGAAAAGAGAGCTATCCACCAATGCACTTAAACAAAAAAGGTCCTCTCCAATAGGATCCATGATGTTGTCCTTGTACACATTTTTGTGCCTCTGTCCCTTGAGTACCAAGTTCCTTGTCTTCAAGCTGGTTACCTTGCAGTCTGCTGAGGTGAATAGGATAGAGTTCCTTTTGTTACACATTTAAGAGATGCTCAGCAGATTGTTTTTTAACCCCTTCATATAGTATACATTGTCAATTACATGAGACATGGATCGTCTAACCTTGCCTATTCCAACAATTTCACCCTTCTAAAGGAAACATTTTCGCCTTTGTGATTCGTGAGTGACAGAAAGTTTTCTATCGTTCCTGTCATATGCCTGGAGCATGCACTGTCCATATACTAGGTTCCTTTCTTTTCTCTCACTTTCACCTGCACACAACGTCAGAATTTAGTTTTGGGTACTCAGACAAGCTTGGGTCCCTTTCTATTTTTAAATGGGTAAATTAAATCTCTTTTGGACCATGGTGGAAAATAACGTTCCTATTTATTTTCAATTTCCTAGATTTGGATTTGACTTTTGTAACCATTGTTCTAGGACTTGCATGTTTAATTTTTTTCTTTGTAGCTCTTTGCTTGATTATACATTATTCTTGATAATGCCTAGTCAGTCTATAGTGAGAACAAAAAATGTGATTTAGTTTAGACCCATACTCAGTGTTGTGTGTGCCATTTTTATAGCCTAATCCTTGTCTTTTATTAGAATGACTTTCATGCATTGAGACTAGGAGTTCAGAGGACCTGGTCCATTTCAAGGTTCTTTCTAATTCAACTTTATTTTTTTCTAGAGTCTTTTGTAGATTCAGATTCTTTGTGTTTAGTGCTCGGGACTCAAGAGAGAGTTTTCTGATAATTTCTCCTTTTTCGAAATTTTCCTCAAGGATCTTTTCATACTCTTCAGCCGTTTTCATTAAGTCTCTTTTATCCTTTTCGAGTTTTCTATTGTCAAACTTGAGAGAGACAAAGGCATTCTTGATCTGTTCTTTTTCAATAGACAAAGTGTTGTATTCATTAATAAGAATAAGAGATAAAGACGCTAACTTCTTTGAGAGTAAGTTTTTATTTTTGATTTGAGTTGCAGGAAGCTTATCTCGTTTCTTTCTTCTTTATTGTCTAATTCTAAGATTGCCATTAGAGCCAATACATCTTCGCCATTATAATCATCTATGGCCAAAAGAGAGCAATTATCCTGTTTAGTGATTAATTCAGATTCATCACTGAAGTGTCTCCCATGGTAGCTAGACCTCATTTCACCATACTATCTGTTTCTTTTGTGGTGAGTATTCTGTTTGAAATTTGAAATTGATCCTTCTTCCCTTCTTTGACTTTTCATCTAGATTTCGTTTGTGTTCTAACTCCCACTAGGGGCATTTCTTTATGAAATGTCCCAGTTCAGATCTCAAAGATTTTTCTCAATGGGCTTTGATGCATTCTTCTTCTGAGTATTAAAATCCTTCTTTATGATTCGCTGAAATCTTCAAGTAAGCATAGCCATTTTGTCATCCTCGGTAGTAGTATTCTTGAGGTCTTGGTTCTTTTCTTGTGAGAATTTCTCATCTCCCTTTCTTGAGACTTCCTGAGTTCATATGTCTTGATATTCCCAATCAAAACATCCATCATCAATGTGTCAAGCTCTCTGGCCTCAGAGATGGCTTCCACTTTACTTTCTCACGATTCAGGTAGAACACTCAGCAGTTTTCTTATAGACTTATTTATGGGAATGGTCTCACCAAGTGAGTACATCTCATTCATAATGGATGAGAACTTGGTGTGCATGTCGTGAATGGATTCACCATCCATGATCCTGAACATTTTATACTATTGATTGAGCATATCAATTTTGGACTTATTCACCCAATTTGTTCCTTCGTGAGTGGTCTGGAGAGCATCCCATATTTATTTTGCACTCTTACATGAGGAGACTCGGTTATACTCGTCAGGACCAATTCCACACACAAGAATCTTCTTTGCCTTCGCATTAATTTCAACAAGTTTTTCTTTCTTGGTGTACTCTAGTCTCTCTTTTGGTATTTGAGATTTTCCGTCTTCTGCCAGCTTCATAGGTATGGTAGGTCTATCCAATATGACTTTATATAAGTTTTGATCTTCTCCTATGGGGAAATCCATCATGCGGTTCTTCCACTATCCATAATAGTGACTATTGAATAACAGGGGCCTGGTAGTTGATTGTCCCTCCTAAGCTATTGGTGGTGCTTCCAATATCGATATTTCAAAGTGTAAGCCTTTGTCAAAAAATTCTGCTCTGATACCAATTGAAATCACCAACTGTTACTCGAGGATACTGAACCTGATTCAGTTAAATCATGAGTAATCAAGAATGAACTTAAAGAATGCACAGTATTTTCATGAAAAAACTTCTTGCTCAAGGAAGTAACAAAAACACGACTTATCAAATAGGATTTTATTAATTCTCACGAGCAGGTTTTAGATTACAACTCTATAATCTAAGGGACTAACTCTAGTACCTAAATGATCACATTAACTCTAACTAGTGACATGTTTCTCAACTCACACTCTGAGTTAGAAACTCACACCAAAACTCTTAATAGAAAAACCTCACGTATTTCTCCACTCAATAATCTTGATAATTTCTTAAAAAGTTTCTGGGCGTTTCCTTGTTGCAATCATTAGCCTTCTTCTGTTTCAATGTGGGATATAAATGTCACGCCCCGCCTTGGGAGGCATGACTGGCACCTGGTGCCCTACTAGGACCTGGACTGCTGGACTACTGAGCCTAAGCACTTTTGGTGCCAGACTGGCTCTAATTCTGGATTTTTGAAAACAACAGGCTATATAACGGCTGTAAATACAGCCTCCGGCCGACAAGGCCGATAGTCACATGTAGGAATATAACAGCTACCCAGAACAACTGAACATAAGGGAACCTATGCGGGCCGACAAGGCCACCATGCTGACTAGTTATCACTGAAAAGTATAATC
>JACEIK010002386.1:84761-103693 GCA_018107945.1 Datura stramonium
GTTAATACTATCAAATCAATAATATAATCAATAATATTTTTTCCTTTCTTTATTTCAGTGAGACACGCGTCACTTCTTTAAAAGAAAAAAAAAATCTACGTGTGTGAACAAAACTTTATACACATATACTGATACACCTTTGCTGCCTTTTCATCTCCTCCATTTTCAGACTTTTCTTCTTCATTCTTTGGCTTTTCTTCTTGCTTTCTCTGTTCTTGTCCAGGTGAACATGCTTTCAGATCTTCTTCTTCCTGTTCTTTTTTTGCCCTTGGTTATGTCTTTTCATCTGCTCAATTTTCGAGTTCTTCTTCTTGCTTTCTCCGGACTTTTTCAGGTGAGCATGCTTTTAATTCTTGTAGTAATTATTGCAAACATATTTGGGTTACTCATTTGATTCAGTTGGTTATTTTCCCAGATTTGAAAAAGTTCTCTTTCTTGCGGTTACTTTTTTGGTTTTCTTTTCCTTTTTTTGCTTCAGAAAGTCATGAGTTTATTTCTTCTTCCTCTTTTTCCCTTTATGAATTTTACTGTTATTATTTATTTTAGTGAATTTTTTCTTCAATCTTTTTTTGGCTGCTGAATCTTAAGTTTGTGAGAGGCAGTGTACTGTAATTTGTTCATGGGGTAGACATGGTTAAAAGATTGATGTATTTTTCAAATTAAAAATTGCTAAAAACGATTAAGCTCTCATTTTTGGCAAGATTTTTTAGAAACTAGGGATTTTTGCCTATTTTAATTTTCCCAAATTGTTGTATATATTGCATGTTACTTCTTCTTCCTCTTTTTTATTTGTATGGATTTTACTGTTGTCTTTTTATATTTAGTTAGTGTTTTATCAATAAAAAATCTCACCATATACGAGTTTGAAACTGAAATGTTATTTGTCCTAATATCTGTGGATGTTGGGTGACTGCCTGAGATTTGGTGATGTCGTACCTTCCGAAGTTGCTACCCTTTCACATAATATAAGTTTATGCGTAAAAATTTATGAAAATTATAAGAAATAGTTAAGAACCCATCCTGTTCCAAGAAAAAAGTTCGATGAAAAGATATAATAATGACCTTTGGAAGCTGACTTCAATTAATGCATAATTTGTTCACTTAAACTTCAAGATATATAAAGGGTAATGTGAAGATAGTAGATATTTGGTCTTCTGCGGCCACATTATATGTGATGCTGATTGGTTCTTATAGTTGATTTCAGCAAGCCTATCAATAGGCTATTGTTGATAACTACTCTCTTCTCCGATGCTGGTTGATTCTTTTGAGCTCTTTTTCCACTCTTTACGTTTGATTCTGCATATATCAATACACCTCCAGTACTATAACAACCAGGATAAAAGCATAAGTAGCAAAATTCTCTCGCAAAATTTCATTCATTAATCATCTATCCTTCAGGTAAGTAATTATAGTTAGAAGGTCAAAATTGTTGATAAATGCATTTGTCCCCATTTTGAATTCTATAAATGTAATCACCTCATACAACTTAAGAGGCATATATCTAGGACTATAAGAAACACAGACTATGAAGTAAGAAA
Source organism: Datura stramonium (assembly GCA_018107945.1). NCBI lineage: Eukaryota > Viridiplantae > Streptophyta > Magnoliopsida > Solanales > Solanaceae > Datura > Datura stramonium. Next base: position 86,300 of record JACEIK010002386.1, read on the forward strand.
TCCAAAACAATCTTGTAATCAGAAAGAGAAGTTTCCAAAGTCAAACCAATTCACATCGAACTTCTTAAAAGCAATCATTATTTCTCATGATCTGTCAAGCTTGGATCATTATAAGCTCATTAAAATAAAAGTAAAAATAAAAAATCTGTATTTTTAATTATTCTAATTTTCCTTTAAAAAGGAAGGAAGAAGAAAAACTGTTTCTGTTTTATTTTCCAATATTATTTCACAGTTCATAATAGTCAGGCTCAATAGTATATTTTCGAATTTTAAATTTGAACTTAGCAAATTATTAAAAATAGATCCAATATTTTCCTACACAAATAACTAAATTGACTAATATCAAATAAATTATTAAGCTTGCAAATAAGATTCATACGTTTAATTTCACACAAATGACAGTCATTAAAAAAGGTAATCAGAATACTACTTAGCTTCTATAACCTGGTGCTAACTAATATTACTTGGTGAGAATATAGAGGCACAACTGAAGTAGCATAAAGGCCATAAAATTTCAATGATGGAAAGTTCACAAATAGTGGAATGTAGTTCTATTGTATTCCAATTCGGTGTTGTTAAGATAATCCATAAAATTACTCCACATAGATAATAAGTTCATCAAAAAGCTCACCTATGTCCACTCATCATCGTCACATTAATTCAAGATCTTGACTTTCTTTCACTCTCATCTCTTATCCTTTCCAACATAGCAATAACCTGCCTTCAACTATTAACCATGATCTATAAGTGTTTTGTTTGCTGTCCAAGCTTCAAAGGAATTTCATCTCTTTTTTTTTTCTTTTTTCTTTTTCATTTTTATTTTTTCGTACAAATCTTTCTTGCAAACACCTCAAGAAATTTCAGATTTTTCCCTCAGTCCCACATCGATTCTATACACAAGTTTTGTATTGAGGACTCTATATAAGAGCTCCTCTTTACATTGTTGCAATCATGATTTTACACCCATAGAGCTTGAACACTCAAAAACTTGACAAAATATGGGATACAACTTTACCTTTGTAGAGCATCCAATTTACTTGAGCTATACTCCACAAAAGTTGAAAAGAATGATATTGAAGAATTTACATTATATACACAAACTTCACATAATTTGTAACTAATGAAAAGAATCTTATGCGCCTAACTAAAGGCAACATAATATACCTGGAGGATTTGATAAATATTGTAAAAATTTATTTTTAACATACATTTATTTGTTGGTATGCCAGAGAAGAGAAAATCCCCCGTAAAGCTCATACATACAAATTATCTTTATACTACAGAAAGACCAGCAGATTCTTATAGTAATCCAACTCTTGCGCATATTCTGATTATAGTTAAAGTAGACAAAGTAACTGACTTCAACATCAAACATAAAAAAGAGTAACTAAATTAAATATAAAACTGAAAACCCCAAACTAACACTTTGTTTATTTTTGTTTTCTTATCAACTTAATTTTTTTCGCTGTTATTTCCTGTGCTGATTCAAAACCAGCGCTTTGATTTCACCTTCATCTTTTTAATGCCAGGATTTCAATTATTATCTTTGTTTGAACAAGGAAATCCGACATATACTCTGACCGATAAAGGTCAATTTGCAACATTTCCAAGTCTATATGTTTTATCTATACCATGTGAAGGTTGTATTACTGATTACGTGTTATGATATCTTTGTGCATGTGATTGACAAACAAGTTATAGACTACCATTACGAATATTTCACGCTTTAACACATGACATCAGATGTCTAACAACAAAAGAAAACTTCCCATATCCCAAACCAAGCAGACAAGTGAACTGTCATGCTTTCTTGCCAAAAATAATGAAAACAACCTTAGACGTCGCTATGCTTACCACGATATGCCAGCGGACCAAAAAAAAATTCTTCTACAACGACGTCGAGCAGAATATTCTGCAACAAAGCATCGTATTCTTGAAATGATCCTACTAACCATTCAGGCCTAACTGATTCTTCTCTTGAGCCGAGATTACTCATTCTGGCGCAACCCACTATCTTTGTTAGAGATAAACTGTTTCTTGTTTTACCAAACGAACAACTAACTCCGTGTAAAAGTATGTATGAAACAGGTTAACAACAACTCCTTTTTATATACAAACTACAATTATAGAGTTGGTTACTATACATTACCACATACAACATTACAGGCTCAACATATGGAACACATAATGAATTCTCTAACTTTTGTGAAGTTTACCCAACTAGGAAAGGTCTATTCCATTGTATTACTATATAATTTCCTTATCTTTCTACCTTTTACCTTTTACTAAACTATGCTATCATTCCATAGATCGCAAGTCAACACAGATGATCTGTTGGAATATGAAACAGCTACCCTATACTCCTTCTATTTTAAAGAAAGTTCCATACTGTAAATATTGCACAACTAGGAGATTTGAATTTGAACCTCCAAGCTTTTGTTGTAGTAACGGTTTAGTTAAATTAGTCTCCCATCAAATGCCTTTCGAGTTAAGAGCTCTTTACTTAGGTGTCAATGATGAATCCAAATATTTTCGTACTTACATAAGCACATACAATAATATGTTCACACTTACTTCACTTGAAGTAAAATACAATAAGGAGTTGGAAAAGAGAACTCAAGGCATATATACATTTAAAGTTCAAGGACAAATGTACCGTTTTATACATAACTTTATCCTTACCAATAATGAACCGGGAAACTTATAGATTTATTTTTATGATAATGAGGATGATATGGTTACGAAAATTGTCTTCTCAGAAAACTTAACACGTCTATTATTGCCAAACTGCTTGACATTCTCCGAATTAATCCGTACTCTATGTTTATGAAATTTTAAACATGCATTCCAAATCTATCTAATTCATATATCGCACTTAAATGTCAGTCTAAGTTGGATCAGTAGTACATACAATTTACCCTGTGTTTCAGAAGTTGTTGCTATATGGGTTGATGAATGTCACACCCCGAAACTATACCTTGGACGTAACACGACACTTGAAGTCACAAGTGACCCCAAGTCAACCACTGGTCTATCATACACTGGTATTCTATGCAAAACATGCACAACGGAATTTGAAATAATACATAATAGCATTTATGAAAATTAAAACTGAATATAATTTTAAAATACCTGAGAATCTAAAATCAAGTCTGATCTGAAAGCCATCTAAATGAGGAGTTGCTGGGACAAGCCCCCAACTAACTCTAAGTATAACTAAAAATAATAACTCAACTTAAAAGAAGTAAAACAAGGCCCTCGGATGATTAAGACTCACACTTCGGCTGCAGCGGAGGAGGATCTGAATCGCAACGGCTGACGATGTTGAGTCTGGGAACTTGCAGCTCTATCATGAAATAATACAACATAAAAGTATGCGTCAGTACTTTGAATGTACTGAGTAAGTGGGATAAAATATAACTAAATATAATGTCTGAATTGAAATGGCACGCAATGATCAACAGGTAAACTGAGCTAAACTACTGATATAATTTGAGATGGTCAAGATGACCCTATCTGATGGTCAAAGACATGCCCTAAGTCTGAAACACTGATTCTGAGATATTATGCTGAACTGAGCTACTTATTTTGAAACTAGACTGGACTAACTAGTGGGAGGGTCTATAACCGATATATAACCACGTGAGCTAGACGTGGAGTCTAATGTATACACCCCACTGGTAGGACCTAATATACCTTGCCAGGGTATAAAGGAATGAACTGAGTGATCACAAAAGTCTGCGGCTAAATAGGCCAAGTAATACTATAACCTACACTGGCAACGTAGTTCTGCGAACCTAGGTGCGCTGGAACCCCGGCCCACTCGGTGTTAAGTCCTACTCCCACTGAAAACCTATACTGAACTGCTAGGCTGATAGCCTGAAACTGGGGTCTAAAACTAGTCAGGGATATATAACTGATAGTACCCTGAGAGTCTTATCGGATCAGATTCTGAAATTGGGTTATAGACTGGTCAGAGCTGCTTATCTAGATGTAACCGTCTAAGAACAAACTATAAACTGAACTGAGGTCCTGGGGCTGGTCAGAGCTATATATCTAAAATGTCATGACTGCCTATGGACCAAAACTAGATTCTGAGTCTAATTATGATAACTGAGAGGCACCACTAACACCTCGAAAAAATACTGAAGTCAAACTGATCAATTGACACTTTTTGAATAGTGCTGAAGAGGTTCTACGTTCTAACTAAACTAAACTACTAAACAGCTAATAGAGAACACAACTCATTCCAACAACACGGGAATTTCATAATATGATGAAATTTCAAGAATTTAAAGGGATTTCATCCAACAAGGGTAAAAATCATTCTCCTCAATGGAATAATTTCTCTCTCTCTCTCTCTCTCACACACACACACACATATATAATAAGAATTACTAGGATATTCATCCCAAAATATACTTTGCAAAATAGACGGAATAAAATACACAATAATCTTTACTCGAAAATTTAGGGCTGTAAATCATCTTGGAAAGAACAACAATAATTTACTTATGAATTGATGAAGATCATATGAGTAATAAACATGGATGATAACTCGATTGAAATTAATGAAACCCAACATGAAGATTTATTCATATTTGAAGAACTCAGGGCTAAAATGATAGGGAATTTATGGGAGGGTTTTGGGGGACATAAGGGAAGGACAGTTCCCTTGTTGAATTCCTACATACTTGACTAAAATCCTTCCGGAGAAGAAGCTTGAACTGCTACAAGAGATAAGAAGCCCTAGTCTTTCCTGGAGGGTTCTTGAGAGGAGAACTTTTAATGTTTCTGAGAACTAAGAGTGGGGAATGAGGAATGAACCATCTCCCCCCACTAAAATGTCTGAAATTATTACTAAAACGACGTAGTTTAAAGCTTGGAAGAGTAGAAAATTACTAAATAGCCCTTAGAAATTCGCTGGAAAAAATTGTCAGGTGCCCCTGATGGGTGACCTAACGGGTTGTGGTGGCTGACCATAACTCATGGTCTCCGTCAGGTACACTGGTTAAAAACTCAATAAGGCTGGTAACGGGGGACATAACGAGTCATTATTGGGGACCACGACTCGTTGCCCCCACCCGTCAAGTACACTGGTCAACAAAATGAATTCCTACTCAGGCCTGACCACGAGTGACCTAACGGGTCGTGGTCAGTAACCACGACTCGTGAAGTCTGTCGTTAGGTACACTGCCTCCCTTCTCTAAAATCTCAAACCTCCTTCTCACGGCTTATCTTAAGAGTTGTGGGGTCACTTAACGAGTCGTTAGGTGGGTCGTCTTGTAGCTTTTCTGCAACTTTTTTAGATTTCCTGATTTAAGTCCCGAAATTAGATTTTGGGTTTCCAGGGAATTATAATATATCCCCCTTGGAAACATTCGTCATCAAATGTTAGAAAACACACATGAAAGCAAAGAATGACAATCAAAGTTCTAGATACTATTCGTTTAATTCCAAAACTGTCGGAACGACTACCTCCGTTTCAAAATACATAACTGAACTGAATTCTCCTTTCATACATACATTCAGAAACATAAAAGAGACTTGAACACCTGAATTGAGTCATGAAAACTAAATTGAGTTCTAGGGTCAAAACTAATATCTCAAACTGTGTTAGAGCTAGTAGGGAACAAATGCGGGTATTTGGCCATCATATCTGCTTCGACCTTCCACGTAGCTTCTTCCATCTGTTGATTCCTCCATAAAACCTTGATTGAAGCTATCTCCTTGTTCCTTAGATTACAAACCTGAGGGTCAAGGATCTGGACTGGTACTTCCTTACATGAGAGACTATATTTTATTCCTACACTGTCTAATGGCACAACTGAGGTTGGATCTACGATGCACTTCTTCAAAAGTGACACATGGAAAACTGGGTGTACAACTGTTAGTTTTGAAGGTAATTCTAACTCATAGGCTACATTGTCGATATGCCTTAAAATTCTATAAGGTCCCACATATCTCGGACTGAGCTTTCCTTTATTTTCAAACCTCATTACCCCTTTCATAGGTGAAATTTTTAGGTATACCCAGTCATCAACTACAAACTCCAAATCTCTTCTCTGCACATCAGCATAAGATTTCTGACGGCTCTGAGCTGTTTTCAACCTTTCTCGGATGAGCTGAACTTTCTACATTGCCTCATGTTTTGAGTCTGGCCCTATCAGGGTAGCTTCACCAACCTCGAACCACCCTATAGACGATCTACACCTTCTCCCATATAATGCTTCAAATGGGGCCATCTGAATGCTAGAGTGGTAACTGTTGTTGTATGCAAACTCGATAAGAGGCAGATGGTCATCCCAATTTCCCTTGAAATCGATCACACACACTCTTAGCATATCTTCTAGAGTCTGAATAGTCCGCTCAGCTTGCCCATCTGTCTGCGGGTGAAAAGTTGTATTGAGCTTGACCTGAGTGCCTAGTCCCTTTTGAAAGGATTTCCATAAGTGTGAGGTGAACTGAGTTCCTCTGTCTGAAATGATAGATAAAGGAACCCCATGGAGTCTGACTAACTCTCGGATGTAAAATCTGGCATAGTCCTCAACTGAGTTTGTGGTTTTAACTGGACGGAAATGAGCTGACTTAGTCATCCGATCTACTACTACCCAGATTGAGTCATGCTGTCACCGAGTCCGAGGTAGACCCGTAATGAAATCCATATTTACTTCCTCCCACTTCCATGTGGGTATACTGATATCTTGAGTCATGCATCTTGGTATTTGATGCTCCACCTTGACTTGCTGGCAGTTCGGGCACTTGGCTACGAATTCAACAATGTCTCTCTTCATGTCGTTCCACTAGTAAATATCCCGCAGATCGCGGTACATTTTTGTAGCACCAGGGTGAATGGAGTATCTCGAGCTGTGTGCCTCTGCCAGTATCTGCTATCTCAACTCACCAATATCTGGTACACACAACCTGCCCTGGTAATGGAGCACCCCATCTCCCCCTTGGGAGAAAGCTTCTATTTCTTTTCTGAGGACTGCTCCCTTAAGCTTAAGTAAGATGGGATCATCATCCTGTCTGGAATTGACTTCAACTATCAAGGATGAATCTAACCCGCTTTGCATTACCATACCACTTTCTGCTGAATCCACCAACTGCACCCCCTAACCGGGCTAGTTTGTGAACATCTTTCGCTAACTCCCTCTTGCCTTCCTCAATGTGAGCCACACTTCCCATAGACCGTCGGCTTAGGGTGTCATCCACCACATTGTCTTTAACCGAGTGATACAACACACTCATGTCATAGTCCTTTAGTAGCTCCAACCACCGTCTCTGATACAGGTTTAGGTCCTTCTAGCTGAACACATACTGAAGGCTCTTGTGATTTGTGAACACATCCATGTGGACCCCATAAAGGTAATGTCTCCAAATTTTTAGCGCGAATACCATCGTTGCCAACTCCAAGTCATGAGTTGGATAATTCTTCTCATGAACTTTGAGTTGTCTGGAGGCACAGGCTATCACTTTGTCCCGCTGCATCAGAACGCAACCGAGTCCAACTCTAGAAGCGTCGCAATAAACAACCAACACATCTGATCCTTCCGGAAAGGTTAAAACTGGAGCGGTAGTGAGTTGAGTCTTCAACTCCTGAAAACTCTTCTCACACTAATCCGACCACTGAAATTTCACTTTCTTCTGAGTTAACTTAGTAAGAGAAGATGTTATAGAGGAGAAACCTTCCACAAACCATTGGTAATAACCCGCCAAACCCAGGAAACTCCTGATTTCAGTAGGAGAGGTAGGTCTGGGCCAATCTTTCACGGCTGATATCTTGTGAGGGTCTACTTGTATTCCTTCACCTGAGACCACATGACCTAAGAAGGTCACGAACTTTAACCAGAATTCGCAGTTGCTAAACTTAGCGAACAACTGGAGGTCCCTGAGTGTCTGCAATTCTAACCTTAGGTGATTGGAATGCTCTTCCTTATTTCTGGAGTACACTAGAATGTCGTCGATAAATACAATGACGAACATATCCAAGTATTGCTTGAAGACCCTATTCATTAAATCCATAAAGGCTACTGGGCCGTTTGTTAACCTAAAGGACATCACCACAAGCTCATAGTGACCATATCGAGTTCTAAAAGCTATTTTCGGTATATCACTCTCTCTAACCCTTAACTGATGGTACCCTAACCTGAGATCATTTTTGAGAAACAAATGGCTCCTTGAAGTTGGCCAAACAGGTTGTCAATTCTGGGTAGGGGATACCTATTCTTGACTGTGACTTTGTTCAGTTGACGGTAATCTATGCACATTCTGAGGGTACCGTCCTTCTTACGCACGAATAAAACTGGGGCACCCCAAGGAGAGATGCTGGATCTGACAAAACCCTTGTCAAGAAGATCTTTTAGTTGTTCCTTCAACTCCTTAAGCTCAGTTGGAGCCATTCTGTAAGGAGGGATAGAGATGGGCTGAGTATCTGGGAGGAGGTCTATTTTCCGTTCAGGGGGAACTCCGGGAAGATCCTCTAGAAAAACATCGGGAACTTGCTGACCACTGGAACTGACTATATCTCAGAGTTGGAATCCTTGACCCAAACTAAATGATAGATACATCCCTTGGAGATGAGTTTCTAGGCCTTAAGGTAGGAAATAAACCTACACTTAGGCGCTGAACTACTGCCAGTCCATTCTAACACTGGTTCATTTGGAAATTGGAACTTGACAAATCTAGTTCTGCAATCATTGAGGCATAGCAGGAGTGTAACCAATCCATGCCAAGGATAAGGTCAAAATCGACCATGTCTAACTCTACGAGGTCAGCTGGGATGACTTATTCAGGACTGAGACTGGACAGTTTCTATACACCCGGCTGGCTCTAACTGACTCGCCAACTGAGGTGAAGACTGAGAATGGTTCTGAGAGGACCTCTAGACGAATATTGAACTGGACTGCTATGTAGGGAGTCACAAATAAAAGAGTGGCTCCTGGATATAGGGGGAATACACGTCTAGATGAAAGAGACGTAACATATTCGTAACTGCGTCAGGTGAGCTTTCCTGATCCTGATGGGAAGATAGAGCATAGAAACGATTTTGGCGCTGACCACCATCTGTACCTGATGTGTTATCCTGCTGGAGCTGATGATGTGGTGGATTGTGGTCTCCCTCACCCAGCTGATGGGCACTCCCTAAGCCGATGTCTGAGCTGTCCACAACCAAAACAGCCCTCTCGACCTTGAAGGCACTCGCCTGAGTGGTTCTTACCACACTTGGGACAAGCTGGATACTTATTCCCAATACTGTGGGCCTGAGACTGAGTGCCAAATGACCCCCTCCTCCGATCCTGACAGGACCGAAAGGTTGGGGCGCTGGCTGAACTGGGTGCTGGGGCTCTCCGCTGCTGCTGCAGTGGGTGGCTACTACCGCTAGACCTCTAATGGCTGAAATTTGACTGGCCAGTCCTTGCCCATTTTTTCTTATGCTCCATATCCTTTATCTTTTCAGCCTCAATCTGTTGGGCATAGACAATCAAGATAGAAAGGTCCATGTCCTTAATCAGCATCGAGGTCTTGAACTCCTTGAGGACCAGATTTGAAACTCCATTTACAAACTTCAGCATGCGAGCCCTTGGCTTGGCTACCATCTATGGAGCGTACTTAGACAGCCAAGTAAACTCCAGAACATACTCCTCCACAGTTCTGTTTCCCTGTCTCAAATTCATAAACTCAGCCATCTTAACCTCCCTCATCTCCCGAGGGAAAAACCTATACGAGAAAGTTGTGTGGAACTCCTCCCACTCCACTGGTCCTACTCTCGCTGGACGCCCCTCTTTCCACTTTTCATACCAGACTTGAGCTACCCCTTTTAACTGGTAGGCAGCTAGGTCAGTACTCTCAGAAGAGCTAATACCCATAATGCGGGTGATCTTTCTCATCTCATCAACGAACTCCTAGGATCCTCCCCTACTTTTGGATCCCTAAAAAGATGGAGGGTTCATACGGGTAAAGTCCCGCACCCTGCCAGCTGCTGCGAACCCGTTGGTGTTCATCGGTACCACCTGTTGGTTCACTTGGTTGGTGACTGTTTGGGCCAGCAGTTGAATGGCCACCCTGAATTCGACAGTAGACACTGAATCATCTTGAGGAGCTGTTGGGGCTGGTGGGGCAGGTCTGTTGGCGTTATTGGCCCTTCTTCCATTACCGCGTCTAGGAGGCATGATTCACTGAAATGAAAAAGAGCACGAGTTAGAAGGGCATTTCTGGAATTGAACTTTAACACACGATAAAAAGTATGAACAAAATAGAGTTTTCCTAATAACATATCGTAGCCTCCTCGTCATAAGTGTGGCGTGCTTCACACCCATGAAAAGGACTCTACTCGATGTGGCTTTCAGACTTTCCGAGGATACTCTAAACCTATGGCTCCAATACCAAGTTTTTCACGCCCCGAGACTACACCCTAGACGTAACACTATACTTGAAGTCACAAGTGACCCCAAGTCAACCCTTGGTATATCATACACTGGTATTTTAAGCAAAACATGCACAGCGAAATTTGAAATAATACATAATAGCATTTATGAAAAATAAAACTGAATATAGAATTTTAAAATATCTAAGAATCTAAAATCAAGTCTGGTCTGAAAGTCATCTAACTGAGGAGTTTTTGGGACTAGCCCCCAGCTAACTCTAAGTATAACTAAAGTTAATAACTCAACTGAAAATAAGTAAAACAAGGCCCTCAGATGATGAGGACTCAAACTTCAGCTACAACGGAGGAGGATCTGAATCGCAATGGCTAACGATGCTGAGTCTGGAAACCTGCAGCTGTATCATGAAATGATACAACATAAAAGTATGCGTTAGTACTTTGTACTGAGTAAGTGGGAGAAAACATAACTGAATATAATGTTTGAACTGAAATGGCACGCAATGACCAACAGGTAAGCTTAGCTAAACTACTGATATAATCTGAAATGGTCAAGATGACCCTGTCTGATGGTCAAAGACATGCCCTATGTCTGAAACACTGAGTCTGAGATACTGTACTGAACTGAGCTACTTATTCTGAAACTGGACTGGACTAACAACTTATAACCTACATATAACCACGTGAGCTATACGTGGAGTCCGATGTATACACCCCACCGATAGGACCCATTATACCTTGTCAGGGTATAAAGGCATGAACTGGGTGATCACAAAAGTCTGGGGCCAAACAGGCCAGGTAATACTGTAACATACGCTGGCAACGTAGTTTTGAAAACCTGGGTGCATTGGAACCCCGGCCTGCTCGGTGCTAAGTCCTACTCCCACTGGAAACCTATACTGAACTTCTAGGCTGATAGCTCGAAACTGGGGTCCAAGACTAGTCAGGGACATATAACTGATAGTACCCTGAGAGTCTTATCGGACCAGATTCTGAAACTGGGTTCTAGACTAGTCAGAGCTTCTTATTTGGAAGTGTCATAACCGTCTAAGAACAAACTGTAAACTGAACTGGGGTCCTGGGGCTGGTCAGAGCTATATATCTAAAATGTCATGACCGCCTAATGGACCAAAACTAGATNATATATATAACAAGAATTACTACGATATTCATCCCAAAACATACTTTGCAAAATAGACGGAATAAAATACACAATAATCTTTACTCAAAAATTTAGGGCTGTAAATCATCTTGGAAAGAACAATAATAATTTACTTATGAATTGATGAAGATCATATTAGTAATAAACATGGATGATAACCCAATTGAAATTAACGAAACCCAACATGAAGATTTATTCGTATTCGAAGAACTCAGGGTTAAACTGATAGGGATTTTATGGGAGGGTTTTGGGGGACACAAGGGAAGGATAGTTCCCTTGTTGAATTCCCACATACTTTACTAAAATCCTTCCGGAGAAGAAGCTTGAACTGCTGCAAGAGATGAGAAGCCCTAGTCTTTCTTGGAGGGTTCTTGAGAGGAGAACTTTTAATGTTTCTGAGAACTGAGAGTAGGGAATGAGGAATGAACCATTTTTTCCCACTAAAATGTCTGAAATTATTACTAAAACGACGTAGTTTAAAGCTTGGGAGAGTATAAAATTACTAAATAGCCCTTAGAAATTCGTTGGGAAAAACTGCAAGGTGCCCCTAACGGGTGATGTAACGGGTCGTGGTGGCTGACCAAGACTCATGGTCACTCCCTTCAGGTACTGTCACACCCTGATCCTATACCCTGGACGTAACACGGTACTTGAAGCCACAAGTGACCCCAAGTCAATCCCTGATTTATCGTTCACTAGTATCCTAAGTAATCATGCACAATGGAAATTTAAAATAATATCATAAAACATTTGTGAAGGACAAGTCTGAGAGTATAAAGTTCAAAACATTTGAATAATACTGGTAAATCTAAATTTAATGTCGTCTGAAAGCTGGATGTACAACTGCTAGTTCTTAAGGTAACTCTAGCTCATAGGCAACATTGCTGATACGCCTCAAAATTCTATAAGGTCCCACATACCTCGGACTGAACTTCCCCTTCTTTCCAAACCTCATCACCCATTTCATGGGAGAAATGTTCAGGTATACCCAGTCATTAACTGCAAATTCCAACTCTCTTCTCTGCATATCGGCATAAGATTTCTGGCGGCTCTGAGCTGTTTTCAACCTTTCTCGGATGAGCTGAACTTTCTGCATTGCCTCGTGAATCGAGTCTGGCCCTATCAAGGTAGCTTCACCACCTTCAAACCACCCTATAGGAGATCTACACCTTCTACCATACAATGCTTCAAATGGGGCCATATGGATGTTAGAGTGGTAACTATTGTTGTATGGAAACTCGATAAGAGGCAAATGGTCATCCCAATTCCCTTTGAAATCTATCGCACATGTTCTCAACATATATTCTAGAGTCTGAATAGTCTACTCATCTTGCCTATCGGTCTGCGGGTGGAAAGCTGTGCTGAGCTTGACCTGAGTACCTAGTCCCTTTTGAAAGGATTTCAAGAAGTGTGAGGTGAACTGTGTTCCCCTGTCTTAAATGATAGCCAAAGGAACCCCATGCAGTATGACTAACTCTTGGATGTAAAGTTTGGCATAGTCCTCAGCTGAGTCTGTGGTTTTAACAGGGAGGAAATGAGCTAACTTAGTCATCCGATCTACTACCACCCAGATTGAGTCATGCTATCGGCGAGTCTGAGGTAGACCCGTAATGAAATCCATATTTACTTCTTCCCACTTCCACGTGGGTATACTGATATCTTGGGTCTTTCCTCCTTCCCTTTGATGCTCTACCTTGACTTGCTGGCAGTTCGGACACTTGGCTACGAATTCAGAAATGTGTTTTTTCATGTCATTCTACCAGTAAATATCCCGCAAATCGTGGTACATTTTGGTAGCACCGGGGTGAATGGTGTATCTCGAGCTATGTGCCTCAGCGAGTATCTGCTGTCTCAACTCATCCACATTCGGTACACACAATCTTCCCTGGTAACGGAGTACACCATCTCCCCCTTTGGGGAAAGCCTCAAGTTCCTTTTGAAGAACTGATTCTTTAAGTTTAAGTAAAATAGGATCCTCATCCTGTCTGGATTTGACTTCAACTACCAAGGGTGAATCTGACCTGCTTTGCACTACCACGCCACCTTCAGCTGAATCCACCAACTGCACCCCTAACCGGGCTAGCCTGTGACCTTCTTTCGCTAACTCCCTCTTGTCTTCCGCAATGTGAGCCACGCTTCTCATAGACCATCTGCTTAGGGCGTCAGCCACCACATTGGCCTTACCAGGGTGATACAACACACTCAAGTCATAATCCTTTAGCAGCTCCAACCACCGTCTCTGATGCAGGTTTAGGTCATTCTGGCTGAACATATACTGAAGGCTCTTGTGATATGTGAACACATCCACGTGATCCCCGTACAAGTAGTGTCTCCATATTTTTAACGCGAATACCACCGCTGCCAACTCCAAGTCATGAGTCGGATAGTTCTTCTCATGGACTTTGAGCTTTCTGGAGGCATAGGCTATCACTTTGACCCACTGCATTAGAACGCAACCAAGTCCAACTTTGGAGGTGTCATAATATATAACAAACCCATTTGTTCCTTCTGGCCTAGTCAAAATTGGAGGGGTAGTGAGTCGAGTCTTTAACTCCTGAAAACTCTTCTTATACTCATCCAACCATTGAAATTTCACCTTTTTCTGGGTTAACTTGGTCAGAGGGGATGCTATAGAGGATAAACCTTCCACAAACCGTCGGTAATAGCCTGCTAAGCCCAGGAAACTCCTGATTTCGGTAGGAGAGGTAGGTCTGGGGCAATCCTTCACCGCTGTTATTTTATGAGGATCTACTTGTATCCCCTCACCTGAGACCACATGACCCAAGAAGGTCACAAACTTCAACCAGAATTCACACTTGCTGAACTTGGTGAATAACTGTCGATTTCTGAGGGTTTGTAATGCTAACCTTAGGTGATGGACATGCTCTTCTTCATTGCTGGAGTAAACCAGAATGTCATCGATAAATACAATGATGAACATATTCAGGTATTGCTTGAAAACCCTGTTCATCAAATCCATGAAGGCTGTTGGGGCATTCGTTAACCCAAAGGACATCACCACAAACTCGTAGTAACCATGCCAAGTTCTGAATGTTGTTTTCGGTATGTCACACTCTCTGACCCTTAACTAATGGTATGCTAACCTGAGATCGATCTTGGAGAAACAACTGGCTCCTTGATGTTGGTCGAACAGATTGTCAATTCTAGGTAGAGGGTACTTGTTCTTAACTATGACCTTGTTTAGCTGACGGTAATCTATGCACATTCTGAGGGTACCGCATTTCTTACGTACGAATAGCACTGGAGCACCCCAGGGAGATATATCGGGTCTGATAAAACCCTTATCTAGAATATCCTTTAATTGCTCCTTCAGCTCCTTAAGCTCGGGTGGAGCCATTCTGTAAGGAGGGATGGAGATGGGATGAGTGTCTGGGAGGAGATCTATTCTGAAGTCTATCTCCCGTTCAGGGGGAACTCTGGGAAGATCTTCAAAAATACATCTGGGAACTCGCTGACAACTGGAACTGACTGTATGACTGGGGTCTCAAAGTTGGAATCCTTGACTCGAACCAGATTATATGACATCCTTTGGAAATGAGTTTCTGGGCCTTAATGAAGGAAATAAACGTACCCTTAGGCGCTGAACTACTGCCTGACCATTCTAAAACTGGTTCATTAGGAAACTGAAACTTGACAACTCTATTTCTGCAGTCAACTGAGGCATAGCAGGAGTGTAACCAATCCATGTCGAGAATAAGGTCAAAGTCGACCATGTCTAATTCTACGAGATTAGCTGGAATGACTTTATTCAAGACTGAGACTGGGCAGTTTCTATACACTCGGTTGGCTCTAACTGACTCGCCAACTGGGGTAGAGATTGAGAAGGGTTCTGATAGGACCTCTGGACTGATGTTGAACTGGACTGCTATATAGGGAGTCACAAACAAAAGAGTGGCTCCTGGATCTAGGAGGGCATACACGTCTAGATAGAAGATACGTAACATACTAGTAACTACGTCAGGTGAGCTTTCTTGATCCTAATGAGAAGATAGAGCATAGAAATAATTTTGGCGCTGACCGCCATCTATACCTGATGAGTTGTCCTGCTGAGCTGGTCGGCATGATGGAGCTGCTGAGGTAGTGGATTGTGATCTTTCCCGTCCTACTGTCGAAAATTCTTTAATTCGATTCCCAAGCTGTCCACAACCAAAACAACCTTCCCTGCCCTGTAGACACTCTCCAAGATGATTCTTGTCGCACTTGGGGCAAATTGGATACCTGTTCCCTGTACTGTGGGCCTGAGACTGAGTGCTAGATGACCCACCCCTCGGATCCTGGCGGGACCAAAAGGTTGGGGTGCTGGCTGAGCTAGGTGCTGGGGCCCTCTGCTGTTGTTGCTGCTGCTGTCAGCGGCTACCACCATCAGATCTCTGGTGGCCAAAATCTGAATGACCAGTTCTTTCCCGCTTGTTCTTACGCTCCATATCTTTCAACTTCTCGGCCTCAATCTGCTGGGCATAAAAAATTAGGCTAGAGAGGTCCATGTCCTTGATCAGCATCGCGGTCCTGCACTCCTTGAGGACCAGATTAGATACTCCATTAATGAATTTCAGCATGCGAGCCCTTGGCTCGGCTACCATCTCTGTAGCATACTTTGATAACCTGGTAAACTCCAAAGTATACTCCTCCATTGTACGGTTGCCTTGTCGCAGGTTCATAAACTCTGTCAGCTTAGTCTCCCTCAGCTCCCGGGGGAAAAACCTATCCATGAAAGCTGTGTGGAATTCTTCCCACTCCACTGGTCCTGCTTCCACTGGCCGCCCCTCCTTTCACTGCTCATACCAAACCTGGGCTACCCCTTTAAACTGATAAGCAGCCAGGTCAGCGCTCTCGAAGGAGCTGACACCCATAATACAAGTAATCTTCCTGACTTTATCTACAAATTATTGGGGGTCCTCCCCCACATTATATCCCTGGAATGATGGAGGGTTCATACGGGTGAAGTCCCGCACCCTTGCCGCTGCTGCAGACCCGTTCGTGTTCACCGGCACAACCGGTTGATTCACCTGATTGGTCAAGGTTTGAGCCAGTAACTAAATGGTCGCTCTAAACTTTGCGGTAGAAACTGAATCATCTTGGGGAGATGTCGGGGCAGGTCTGTTGGCATTATCAGACCGTCTTCCATTACCACGTCTTGGAGGCATGGTTCACTGAAATGAAACAGAGCACAAATTAGAAGGGCATTTCTGGAATTGAACTTTAACGCACGATAAAGAGTATGAACAAAAGAGAGTTTTCAAAATAACATATCATAGCCTCCTCGTCATAAGTGTGGCGTGCTTCACACCCATGAAAAGGACTCTACTCGATGCGGCTTTCAGACTTTCCGAGGATACTTTAAACCTAGGGCTCCAATACCAAGTTTGTCACGCCCCGAAACTACACCCTGGACGTAACACTGTACTTGAAGTCACAAGTGACCCCAAGTCAACCCCTGGTTTATCATTCACTAGTATCCTAAGTAATCATGCACAGCGGAAATTTAAAATAATATCATAAAACATTTGTGAAGGATAAGTCTGAAAGTATAAAATTCAAAACATTTGAATAATACTGGTAAATCTGAATGTCATATGTGTCTGAAAGCCATCTAACTAAGGAGTTGCTGGGACAAGCCCCCCGCTAACTCAAAGTCTAACTGAAACTAATAAATGACTGAAAGAAAGAAATAATGCCCTCGGATGATGAGGACTCACACTTCACTGTTGAGGTGGAGAATCTGAACTGCGGTGGCTAGCGGTGCTGAGTCTGAGAACCTATAGCTATATCATGAAATGATACAACATAAAAGTATGCCTCAGTACTTTGAATTTACTAAGTATGTAAG